>CM077210.1:1394435-1541935 GCA_039654625.1 Rhinogobio ventralis | reverse complement strand
GCCGGCATTGAGCCCAAGGAGCCGCTGACGGTGGCCTTTATTGTGCCGCAACACTGTTCATGTCAAGGCGACTGACGAAAAAAGTTCTGCAAGCGATGTGCACGTCCCAGATGTGTCAAGAAATCACAGCATCTAACCCACTTATGACTGTCAGGTGCGCTTGTGTTCAATATATCCCTGCCTTTATCCTTATTTGAATTATTCGCCTCACTCATCTTCCGAAAAAAATAAAGAGTTATATTTATACATTCCTGACATGTTTTGATCCGTTTCTCCATGAGAGAGAGACGAAGAGCTTTAACTGTCAGCATAATTATGTAAACATTTTAAATGGGCCAGTGCTACTCCTGATCATTGGGATGTATTGTCAGTCAGCTGCTCTTCATTGTTTCAGCAGATCTATATGGGATGCTGGACTCTTTCATGGTGGGATTTGGAGTTCAGAACTGACACTATTATTTTCAAATGTCATGAGGATGCATGAGCGGGTCACATCATTGGCTGTCGCCTGAGCAGAAGTGTGTCCTACCAAATGCTGAGACACATCTCGCCGTGCCGCTCACGCATCGGATCTGTTCAGAGAGCAGAAACAATCTGGGATTTGTTTCTATTGCAAAACTGAACTGCCACTGAACCTCAGAACTGACAAGCCTTCGGAACCTAAAGCTCACAAACATCTGTAACCGGAGGAAGACCGTCACGCTCTGGGTTTGATGCCGTGATACTCGGAGAGTTGAGTTTCAGCTGTGTTCGTCTAAACTCTTTAAACTCTGGCCTGCTTATATCATCACTGTGGATAACAATATGTAAACTGCTTTTTACTCAAGTTGCACTAAACAAATAAAAATATATTTTAATTCACTCTGAATGAACCCTATATGGGCTTCTATGATCAAATACGGATGCAAAAAACTATTTCTATGAATGCTGCAAACGATAATCTGATAATCACTTCCTCTGATTCGATATGTGGTCTCTCAACTGGCCGATCACATTGTGATGACGCAGAAGATGCAAGTATATTGTGCGCTTGGTTGGGAGATAATATTCTTAAAACATGCTACTTCTCTTCAGTTCCTCACTCATTCTCTATAGGGTTCAGGTCAGGAACTGGGACGGTCATGGCAGAAGCTTCATTTTGTGCTCAGTCACACATTTTTGTGTTGATTTTGATGTTTGTTATGGATCAATGTCCTGGTGAAAGATCCAACCACGGCCCATTATAAGATTTCTAGCAGAAGCGTCAGGCTGTTGGTATTTTCTAGAATCCATGAAGTAGTCCAGGACCTCCAGCAAAAAAATAGGCCACAACATTAAAGATCCAGCGGTGTATTTAACCGTGGGCATGGGGGACTTTATCCCATCTGGTGTGTTTGCTGCCAAAAAGCTCTTGTTTAGCTTCATCTGACCACAGAACCAGGTCCCGTCTGAAGCTCCAGTCGTGTCTGAACTGAATCTGCTGGAGTTTGTTTCTGGATGAGCGAGGAGGATTTTTCTTCAAACCCTCCCAAACAACATGTGGTGATGTAGGAGCGGTTTGATCATTTTTTAGTCTTTCTGACCTCAAGACTCAACTAATCTTTGCCATTCTCCACCTGTGATCTTGGAGAGCCTTTGTCCACTCAAACTCTCCTCCTCTCGTGCATTAGGACGATATACACACACGTCCTCTTCCAGGAAGATTCATAACATCTTTAGTTGATTGAACTTCTTAATTATTGCCCTGATGGTGGAAATGGGGATTTTCAATGCTTTAGCTCTTTTCTTTCTATTTTGTGAAGCTCAACAATCTTTTGCTGCACATCAGAACTATATTCTGTGGTTTTACTCATTGTGATGAATGATTAATGGAATTTGGCCTTTGTGTTTCCTCATATTTATACTCCTGTGGAACAAGAAGTCATGGATGGACAATTTCATGCTCCTAGTCACCCTGGTGTGCTAAATTTTTTTAAATATTACTGGGAATATATTTTAGAGACAAATTCTAGGGGTGTCAATAGTTATGCCCGACGTGTTTTGGAGAAAAACATTTATTTCATAATGAGATTTTCCCCCCACTTTCAATTGTTTTACTTCAATGAAAATTCAAAAGGATAAACAATGCAGATTTATTTTCACAGCCGCCTTTGCTCATATTTACCAAGGGTGCCGTTAATTCTGACCACAACTGTAAATGCGCTCGTTGTATGTGCGAACATATGATGGTATTTTGACCAGCTTTGAGAACTTGTGAAGAGCTTATAAAATGTGTAAAGGAGTCAAAACAGCGGCAGGAATACACACAAACACAGATCTGCTGCGAGGAGACGCGGTTCTGACGCCTGTACCGAGCTGTGATGGACTATTTTGACTACGCTGTCCTGTTTAGAGTCGCATCTTGTGACATCACGTCCGGTTTTTGGTATGTTTAGATGTCTTTGGTTCATATTTCAGTCGAACCGCACCAGAGTTTGTTTGGAAGCGGACAGAGGCCCATCTTTTGTTTGTTTGGTGTGCAAGTGTTCGGATGGCGTTCGTTTTAATCGAATCAAACCTACTAAGAGTGAACTGATACACACCCTAAGAGAACAGATATTACCAATATCCTACCAAAGGCATTGAATGTATTATGAATAAATAATACATGCAGAAAGGCCAGTTATAGTAAGAGCTTTGTCCCTACAGCCAAACAGGCTTTAAATAATCCTCTTAAAGTATAGAGACATCAGCCATCGGTGTGTTGTGCTCTTGTCTCTGTTGTGATCCCCGGTGTCTATTAATGTATAATCTGCATATTATTTTAAGTCTGCATGTGTTTGTGTTATGCACCCATTGTGGAAAAGATTCATTTTTATGTCTTCATGTTTAATTACACCTATGGGTTGTTTAATATCTATGTAAGGATGGGATCACTGCTGTAGTTCTCGTACCATCCTCCTCCGTCTGGATGACGGTCTCGTCGCTCTCCTTGCGTCCCTCTGGGTTGGTGAGGATCATCTTTAGGCTGACGTTGGTGTTGGGAGGCAGGTTGCCCACCACGTGTCGGGGGGCTTTGGGGTCCATCTCCAGGCAGTCGGCTTTGCTGTGGTTGGGGGTTTTGTGGTAGTGGTAGCAGATGGTGACGTTGAAGGTGTGGCAGCGGGTGATGTTGTAGCCCAGCGACTCCCAGTCCACGGCGATGAAGCGCGCCTGCGTCTCTGCGATCTTCAGACTCTTGGGCGTCCGCATGGGTTCTGAGAGAGAGGATGAGAGATGGGTTACTCAGTCGGACTCTGAAACACTGTTCTTAAAATGTAATTCATAAGTTGTCACGGTCCTGGAGGGAAAATAAAACTGTGATATGATACAGATCCATTCATTTATTTCAATTTCCCCCCCAGGATTGCTTGCCATATCACCACATCTTGCACAACTTTTTTACTATAACTCTTATATAATATCTTTTCCCCCCTTTTTTGTATTAGGAGATCTGAATGCCAGTTGTGGACACATGATATCCCAATGATTAGTGATTTTTTTTCCATTTTTCAAATGCATGTTAATGATTCTATTGTGAATGATTCATTTTTGGATTGCTCGTGTTTAATGAAAATGTCTGGACCTTCTGGTGAAACGTCAGTCTTCTCTCTGCTGGTGTATGCAGGATTCTCCAATCATTTAAACCCGTTTAATCCTCTGGTACTATTTATGCGTCGGACAAAATTACTGATTTCTTTTTAATTTCAATAAAATGGATGTACTATATTTTAGTTCGATAATGTTTTTTATTTAATATTTTGTATTTTGAGGAGATTTTATGGTACTATTTTATATTTATGCAGTAGTTATAATCCATTTATTCACTTTTAGTGAACCTGAAAATAAAAACTTTAGAGCACAGACTGAAGTTTGGTCTCTATTTAAAGATGACAAAGTGAAAAAAGTTTAAAAAAAAGTTGAAAAAATTACAATTTTACATTTATTGTTATGAAAAATGTACAAAAATACCATTTTAAATTTTTATATAAAGCATATATTTTCCAAAACACGTTTTACTCAAACTGAGAGAAATCTAAACAAGCTGTGTTCCAAATTAGCTTTCAGATTGTGTTTGAGTGCAGTACCAAACGCTTCCACTAGATGAAATTTGTCTCCCATTCATTTCCAATGTGCTCATTTTTGAATCATGTCCATGGTTATTTTTGTCTTCACAGCAAGTATACCAAGTTTTGTAAAAAAAACTAAAGTGAAATTTTTTTGCTCAAAAATAACGAACTGCACCATAGGGTTAAGCCCCGGCCCTTTCTTACAATTGGCTGCAAGCTCACATTCAGATCTGCCTCCATCCAATCAACAACTGATGGACTGAACCAAATCCCGCCCTACATTTGTTCGATAATCTACAGAACAAAAGATCTGACGATACTTCAGTTTCATAGCAACTTTTGAAATGCCTTGTTTAGTTTTAATCTCTGCTTGAAGTGTGACCACACTGACAAACAACCAGAATAACTGCCGCAAACTCACACACACAAACCACAGCATTAGATTTTATATTTCTCTTTCTGATGAACAAACTCAAGAAAGGTTGAAGTGAAAGCAGAGGCTGATCTGGTACGAGCGGCGCGAGGCAGACGGGAAGTGTTGTGAAAGCAAATGAGGCACCTGTGGACCAGATAAAGGCTCCTTCATACACACAGATGCAGACATTTGAAGCATCTCTAAATTAGCCAATACATCAGTGCGAGAGAGGGTTCATATAACGCCAACCCATAATGCAGTCCAACACTCCTAGATGGTTTGCAATTACTATAAACAGAGTCATTTATCTGAGCCACACAGTTTGTCAGTGTCATACACACACTGCATCATGCAATAGCAGCGGTGAGTAGACACAGGGTTTTTCGTATGTAAGCAGATTGCTATGTGTCGCACTACGCTTTGACCCGAACATTAACCTTTACTCTAATGGTAATCTTTGCTTATGGCTCTATTCCAAGCCTTAAATGACCTTTGACCTCAGAGTCAGGCAGGATCGAGCTGAGGTGTGTGGGGTCAGTGATCACATGATCACACATTTAGGAGTAAGGAATGATGCAAATTGCTTCAAAATGTCAGAAACATTAAATGGAGTGACAGGTGTGTTTAGGGGTGGAGCTTCATGCTTACTTTTTTCCCTAAAAAATGGTCGTTTTTGTACAATTCACATCGTACGAATTCATATGAAATCACCATCTCTTATACGTCTTGCTGTGAGATCGGGTTGAATTATACACAACGTTTGCTCAGAGAATGCCATCATTGACCAATCAAAGTCAACTATTCTGGAAAACTGTGTAAACCATAGATGGACGTAGTGTCCGTGACGTCACCCATAGTTTTCTGAAGAGCATTTTTGAAGGCCAAAGTGGGCGGAGCCATCCGTCGCCATCTTGGCAGCGTGTCACCGCGAGTCACTCCTGGATAACCGAAAATGGGCAAAGAGGCGGGACGTGGGTGGAGCTGAGGTGATGTGATGACTAACATACAGCAATCCACCTGTCACTCAAGTGGCCACGCCCTTAATTATGCAGAATTTTAAGGCTTAATATAATTTAAATGGATGAGTTATAAAACAAATACCCTACTCACAGTCGTCATGAAAGGCAAAATTCGCTATAGAGACCAAAACCACTTTTGTACCAGACTGTAAACATGATTTTTTCTGCTGTAAAGTTGGGCATTTTAACATGGGGGGTCTATGGGATTGACTTTTGGAGCCTGTCTCTAGCGGCCAGTCGATGAATTGCAGTTTAAGTCACTTCCGTGTTGGATTCAAGAGAGACCGTGGGAGGTTGCCACTTGGTGTAAACATAAAAACTATGCAAGTAGGACAACAACTGAACGGCAGGTGAGAGAACATGATGCAAGAAAAGAAAACGGGCAGAAAATCCAGATCAGTGTGTGACGTGTGAACTGCAGCCACACGGAGGGCAGGAGACTAAACGAAACAGAGATGGGAAGTACACACTAACCGCACAAACACACACACACACTCACACACAGGAGCTCAGGAGGCCCTTTCCATGTAGTCTAATTAAAATGAGATGCTCTGAATACAGATGAGGAGCTTGTTAACACCGAACAGTGATTGGCTGTTTGCTCAGAGCTTATTAATAACAAAGCCTTTCCCATCATCCCTTTGGGTGACAGTTTCTCTCTCTGACTCATGATTGTCATGAATCTTCAGGAAAGCAAAGAAAACAAGTATTTTGGCCTGATATTAGAAAGATAGCAAAAGCGGTTTCTATTCTGCTTGTCAGACCTGCATCATTAGGCAGATTTAGTGTCAATCTCCAATAGCTGAGTTCCTGCATTTAAAAAACAAATAATCATATTTCCTTTCATTTGATACTCTCATTTAAGGCCATCTGACTGCATGTGTTCACAGAACAACAACTGACCTCAGCACAGACACGTGATTGACAGCCCAAACAGCCAATCAAATCACTACACTCATAAGCTTTGCTCATATCTGCCATTTTGTCTGACACACAAACCTGTTTTTTGGTGAATTCCCACCATTATGGTAACAATGTTTTGTTTGGTATATGTAGGTATCCAGAGAGGCTAGTGAATGAACTAACCAGCCAGTTATCTCAATGAATGCAAGCGTTGCATCAGATTATCAACTAAACTTGCACATTTCAAATGACTGACCAAAAGCAAAACATCTCTACATCTGCACAAAGCAAATAATAGTAGTATACAGTGTGCTGGATGTTTTTATAAAGTGGAATATTTGAATTAAATAGTGCTTTATCAGTATTTATGACCTTTGTTCATTTTACATTACATTAAATACAAAGAGCACGTCATACATGCAGCAAAATTAACTTTATTTTAACATTATCTTTAAAAAAAAGTTGCCAGTCAGCACCAGCATTTTTGATCATATTACAGAATATTTTGTTGTATAAATATTTGAACATGCAACAACAAAATAAAATATAGCTGCAACAGCAATTATTGGGGCCAAGCACAAAAATGAACAATATGACATGCCAGCATGGCTGGGAGCTTCAGAAAAACGGCAACAATAAGCATTATTAGCACTTTTGGGAATTTCATTATATCTCGAAACATTTTGAGTTCCTTCAGGGCATGGTCCCGATGACACATATACCGAGTTCCATAACAATACACTAATGCATTCTTAGAATACAGCATTTTAGGACAAAATTCAAAATGGCCGACATCCAAAATAGTCAATATGGGAAAATGGGGAATCATTCGACTTGGCATGATGCACTCAATCAGAGGAGACCAGTTTTTCATATCTTCTGACCATTAGGTGGCGCTGTGATGAAATGCTGCATGTAGCCTCAGGCCATGCTTGGGATGACATGTACCAAGTTTGGTCTGAATATGTGACTGCGTCGGCCATTTTGAATTTTATCCTAAAATGCTGTATTCTAAGAATGCATTAGTGTATTGTTACGGAACTCGGTATGTGTCATCGGGACCATGCCCTGAAGGTACTCAAAATGTTTCGAGACAGTTATAATGAAATTCCCAAAAGTGCTAATAATGCTTATTGTTGCCGTATTTCTAAAGCTCTCAGCCATGCTGGCATGTCATATTGTTCCTCATGTTGTCGTTTTTTTGGCGGGAACATTTGCCGGGAAAATTGTCATGACGGAAAATTACATCATAGTCATTCTGATTGAGCCAAGGAATCAGAGGAATTTTTGAATTTTGTTTCTAGTCCTTATGGTTCAAAAGTTATTAGCATAAATGTAAGTGAATATTTAGACAGTTGGTGGCACTAGAGGGATTGAGTTAGAGACTCCAAATTTGCTGTGGTGAATGTTTGGCCTGTCCTCTATCAGTGTGCCAAATTTCACAAATTTTACCATATGGTTCTATGGGCGGCCATAGACTCCCATGGCGGACGTAGGTAGTACTAGGCAGTTTTGATTCATATGCTGTTTAATGTTTGATGACGTCAGCAATGCTTCTATGCTCTCCGTCTGGTTTATGCAGATGATCTTCTTCACTTGTTTTTGGATCTGGGGATTCAGTGCTCTTTCAGAAGATGCGTAACAGCGCCCCCTACCGTATAACAGTGAAAACACGGATAGCTGGAAAAACTTGTGAATGGCAGGGAAAGAGTAAAGAAAAACACATTAGTTACCCATGTTTGCATGTGAAATGTCCATTACACACCCTCCCCATGTGTTCATGTCATGTCCAACGAGGTAGATTTGACTATTTTCTCATTTCTACCATTATATTTAGTGTTTCAACATAACCAGCTTGGATGTGAAATCTTGTGCTCTCTGATTTTTTCCCCACAAGCATAAGCTGCATGTGAAGTAATTTATTAAAAAATCATCAGGCTCATCAGTGATCAGAGAGAGCGTCGGCCTTTGAAAAGCAGAGGCAGTGTTTAAGTAATCACTTGCTACCTTGAGGTCAATTAAAATAAATTTCTGATAGTAATAATCTTTAAACTTATTCTTGAAATGTTGTATTTGTTACTAAAACTTTGAAGGCTATAGATGTGATGAATTTAGAAAAGCAGTATTATATAACCCAATAGTTACTGTTACTCACAGGCTAAAAAGTTGATGGCACCTATTGCATTTGTTAGTTTTCTTCTTCTTCTTCCGCCATGTGAGTCTATGGCCGCCCATAGAACTGTATGGTAAAAATTTGTGAAATTTGGCACACTGATAGAGGACAGGCCAAACATTCACCACAGCAAATTTAGAGTCTCTAACTCAATCCCTCTAGCGCCAACACCTGTCCAAAGTTTGATCTAATAACTTTTGAGCCATAAGGACTAGAAACAAAAATCTTTTTTCCTCTGATTCTCAAATTTTCCCAAAGTCTTCACTCTTCCTAGACAGTTTGTCCAATGTTCATGAAAACTGAATCAGATCATCTTCAAACCATGCTGGCAAAAAGTTATAAACCCAACCGTTCTCGAATAACGCGCAGACAAATTAGTGGAAAATCGTGCCAAATAAGGCTATATCTCCGCAATGCTTTGCCGTATTCTGAACAAACTTGACCTGAGGCTACATAGCGCCACCTACTGCTCAGAAGATATAAAAAATGGCTAACTTCTGAACGGTTTGCCCAGAAATCATAAAACTGGTCTCTTCTTATTCAGTGCATCATGCCAAGTGTTACCCAATGATACCCAATTTTCCCATATTGACTTTTGTGGACTTTTGTGGATTTTGTCCTGAAATGCTGTATTTTAAATTAATTCCAAAAATAATGCTTATTGTTCCCGTTTTTCTGAAACTCCCAGCCATGCTTGCATGTCATATTGTTCCTTTTTATGCTTGGCCCCGATAATTGCTGCTTGGAGCTATATTTTATTTTGTTTTATGTTACGCCTCTGGTATGTGAAGGTGAGGGAGAGACAGGCAGCCAGGGAGAAAAGTCTCCCTGAGGTTTTAATTTGGAGCTCTGCCACCGGTGACCCTGCAGGATGACAAAACATTTGTCACGACTTACTTACGGCCGGCCCCTCATTGGCACCGCGGCGGGAGAACGGCTCGCGAGCGGCCCTGAGGTCAGGCGCAATAGAGGAAGCGGCCGGCGGCTGGCACCTGCTGACCCCTCGCTCTCTCTGAACAACACACTTCTAATAACACTGATATTCAAGCCCTCCTTCTCTGAGTCGCTCATTCAGAAACAACTGATGAAAACAGAGTCGGAGAGAGAGAGAGAGAGAGGAGGAACCACACTGAGAAAGCGAAATATAATAAAGCTAAAGACGTGTCTCTAGGGCCAGTTCAACTCAAAACAAGTCATTATGTGAGTGTCAGTCATGGCGGTGAGGGTTTGTACGTCTCTGACAGGCTGATGTATCAGATTCTTCTATGATTCTTAAAACACAAAGCACAGAGCCTGCAATCACACATGCCCGTTTGGCTCATTAAAACACACTCATTATTCTCCAATCTTCAGCTAATTCGGATGTTTGTTCCTCGCGGCTGCTCCGCTGCTCTTTTCTGATGATTAAATGCATGTATCTGCAGCTGTGATTGTATTAGACCAAGCCTCTCTAAAGAAAGACAAACACTCTCACATCGATCGGCCGCTCGTACAAGCAGCACTCCTGATGTTTATTCTATTAAATGAGATTTTTCATCAGGATTACAGCCGCACACTGTACATACAGAATCCTAATAAAGTAATAAACCACCAGAGGCTGCAATGGGCTACAGTTTTCAGACCGAAATCTGATGTCACGCCAGGAGTTGCTTTATTTCGTGGATTTGTTATAAATTCAACCGCATAATGTTTTAGATATAAAAGCAATCATGTGGTAAAGTGAATAAAATAATGAAAAATGAATGCCGCTTCTTCTCGTTGATTATTTTCACTTTTATTTAGAACATGATGGACACAAACTAAAAGATTTTTCAGATTTGATCATAACCCTAACATACAATTCATCGGCAGGGTTCCCACTCTTTTTCAGCGATCATTTTCCAGGACAATTTCAATTTTACTACCGCGAGAATAAAAGACAAGGATCACGCCCTGAAGTAATATATTGCTCTCTAAGTCTTTAAAAGGCGTACAGTTTATTGCCATGACTTAACTATAAAATCAGTTTTTAATATGAGCTCTTAATCATACATTATGACTATGGAAGCTTGTTTCCGCCACAGAAAAAAAAATAAAAAAGGTAATTGCGACTTTTTATCTTGCTATTCTGAATTTTTTTTTCTTGCAATTGCGCTTTTCTCGCAAAAAGTCAGTCTTTTTTCCCTCATAATTGGACTTTATAACTCATTTTATAAAGAATTGCATGATATAAACTCGCAGATGCGAGAACATTTTTGAGAATTTTCTCAAAAAGTTTCTGCAACCAACGGTAATTGTTTTGGGACAGTAATAATCTCTTTGTTTTGAACTTTTAAAAAAATAATTTTCCAAGACATTTGACATTTTCTCTCATTTTCTATGCATTTTCCAGGACTGGGAAATTTTGCATAAATTTTCCAGGTTTTCAAGGTTTTCCAGGACGAGTGGAAACCCTGATCTGCCAGTTAATGTACTTCAGTAGCTCATTTTAATGGTTCATACACTGTAAAAAGTGATCAGTTCACTTGAAGGTGAGGTTAAAATTATTAAGTAAATAAACCATGCGTAATTGAAATAAGTTGTGGATTTGTCAAGTTCACATAACTTAATTTTTTTCAGTTTATTAATAATTTTTAAGTTGTCAACTGATCACTTTTTACAGTGCAATTTGACATTTGAATGTTTTATTTGGCTATTCAACAGTCTCAAAAACGATTTCAGCATGTGAATGACTAATTTTCCCATTATTCCCTTGTGCGCACATGCACACGACAGATTCACACACACAAAACCTTCAAACCAGACGAGCAGAACCCACTATATGACTCTCAGAAAGCTCTCAATTGTCTTCATATGATTGTGGATCTCTTAAACAGGAGGGGGCGGGACAGCGCGACTGTCGCCGCGGCGATAAGGAGATGTCACTCACTGTCGAGTGAAACCCACGAGAGAGGAAATTTATATGCATCCAATTCACACCCACGACCTGTGATCAATTCAGCCTGGCTGAAAAAACCCTGAAATTAAGTGGCAAGCTGAAGGCTGATAGATCCCTGACATCCTCCATCAGTTTAAATGTCAAGCGAGCAATAAAACGTAGTGGTGAACAGCAATGAATTGCTCTGATTTGGTACGGCCCATCAAACTCAGAACCACACACACACACACACACACACACACACACACACACACAGATAACATTTTTCCTGCCAACAATTACCAGCCTCCCTCTTCCTGTGTCTCTGAGCTGGGATCAATACAAGTGGAGAGCTGCATTAAGTTGCTAGATTAAAGCATTACTCCTCTGTAATAAAGCTTTATTGATCAGCCACTCCATGATCAAATGCGAGCACACTTCCCTGAGCCACGTCTGCACCGCACACCGCCCGAGTCGCTCGCAAGAACACCCTTCCTTACAGCACGCTCGAAGAAAAGTCCCGTTGAGGAGAAATACACTGCATAATCCCTGTTGAGTTTTTGGAGCTGCTTCACCAGTCAATACTGAGGTCAAACACACGGGAACACGCGGAAGTCATTCAGATTACATACATGTAATTAGGGAATACTAATATTGACAACAACAACAATATCGACAAGACAGGGAAAACCACTCACTGCTCTCTTCTGCCTCAAATTAGTAAAATATATTCAAAATAAATTCATAATTATTCAACGCTGACTTGGAAACCATTCATAAGTGCGATTTGTTTTCTCAGTTAACGCTTAAACATATTGATTTTTGTCGAGTATCCTCGTACATGAGTTAAATGAAGTCTTAAATAACCGTAAAGAGTCGAGGACATCGGATGCGCGTCAGATCTGCGTGATGTGCATTAGCTCTTAAAGTGACAGCAGCCTAATATTTTACAGTAATATTAAATTAATTTGGAGATTAACTGTGAAATTATTACAATAAAAAATATGTTAGGTGCGATTAATCACGATTAATTACAGAAAAATGTATTTGTGATAAATGTTTTAATTGATTGACAGCACTAGAAAATATTTGTGCCGTCAATCGATTAAAAAAACAATTAATCTCTGTAATTTCTGTAATTAATCTTGATTAAATACAGTTTTTTATATTTTTACATAGTAATAATTTCAGTAACTCTACAAATTAACAAAGAAACAACATAAAGACAGCATATTTAAAAAAAAAAAATTGTAATGGCATCTTTTTATGAATGAAGGCCAGAATCACTGATACTGATGTCTCTATGAAACATTAATGATAGACATTCAACATTACAGTATCATTGAAAGATATATCAATTTCAACGTTTATTAGGCTTTCAAAAATAACAACTTTTCATTTAAGTGAACGTAAAACAATCTTCACATAAACCCATTATAATAAATGTCATATTTACCTGTGGCCTTCCTACCTGTTATACTGTATATACAAAAACTGAATCAAGTTATTAAACAGTCATAAATAATAAATTAAATATAGATTAATCCTTATTAAAGCTACAATTGTCTCTGTTCCTTTTGTTCTGTGATGAACATTGACAGAATCATTAGTGCTTCTGTCACTTTAAGATCTGCCGCTGACGAACATGACGCGCTGTCACGCCCATCTCATTTCCTCACAACTCTTTAAGCTCATTTAAGACATTATTTAACTCATTTAAGACTGCTCTCATGAGAATATGAGACAAAACTGGCATTTTGGCATAATTGTGTGTGTTACTGTTCGTTCAAGCATGAAAGAGAACTCCGGTGAGTGTCTTTCTGTGTATGGAAGGCCAAGGGTTCAAAAACACGTGAATTTTAACACACATTTAACCATATTTGACACGTAAAATCAGCACGTTGTTGACGCGTAAACGCATGTAAAATGCGCGTGAAATACGCGTTACGTGTTGTTAACGTCAAAATTCACATGTTTTTGAACCTTTTGGACTTCCATATCAGTGCATCATGTTGTGTGTGTGTGTGTGTGTCATAGTCAGGACATTCACAGACAGCGCGTTCTCTTCTGTCTTTCTGAGCGTTGTGTGTGTGTGTGTGTGTGTCATAGTCAGGACATTCACAGTCAGCGTGTTCTCTTCTGTCTTTCTGTGCGTCGTGTGTGTGTGTGTGTGTCATAGTCAGGACATTCACAGACAGCGCGTTCTCTTCTGTCTTTCTGAGCGTCGTGTGTGTGTGTGTGTGTGTGTCATAGTCAGGACATTCACAGACAGCGCGTTCTCTTCTGTCTTTCTGTGCGTCGTGTGTGTGTGTGTGTGTCATTGTCAGGACATTCACAGACAGCGCGTTCTCTTCTGTCTTTCTGTGCGTCGTGTGTGTGTGTGTGTGTGTCATTGTCAGGACATTCACAGACAGCGCGTTCTCTTCTGTCTTTCTGAGCGTTGTGTGTGTGTGTGTGTGTGTCATAGTCAGGACATTCACAGTCAGCGTGTTCTCTTCTGTCTTTCTGTGCGTCGTGTGTGTGTGTGTGTGTCATAGTCAGGACATTCACAGACAGCGCGTTCTCTTCTGTCTTTCTGTGCGTCGTGTGTGTGTGTGTGTGTCATTGTCAGGACATTCACAGACAGCGCGTTCTCTTCTGTCTTTCTGAGCGTTGTGTGTGTGTGTGTGTGTGTCATAGTCAGGACATTCACAGTCAGCGTGTTCTCTTCTGTCTTTCTGAGCGTCGTGTGTGTGTGTGTGTGTGTGTCATAGTCAGGACATTCACAGACAGCGCGTTCTCTTCTGTCTTTCTGTGCGTCGTGTGTGTGTGTGTGTGTCATAGTCAGGACATTCACAGACAGCGCGTTCTCTTCTGTCTTTCTGTGCGTCGTGTGTGTGTGTGTCGCAAATCAGCATGTTAGAATGATTTCTGAAGGATCATGTGACTAAAGACTGGAGTAACGATGCTGAAAATTCAGCTTTGATTACAGGAATAAATTGCATTTTAAAATATATTCAAATATAATTTTTTACAAAAATATTTCACAATAATACTGTTTTTGCTGTATTTTGGATCAAATAAATGCAGCCTTGGTGAGAAGAAGAGACTTCTTTCAAAAACAAATCAAAATAGTACAGTGTCCAAACTTTTGACTGGTGGTGTATATAAAAAAATGTGAGGACTTTGCCTCCTCAATTTAAAACACCACCGCACACCACTGATATATATATAGTTGTACAGTATAGTGCTGAATGCCATGCATGAATGAAAGCTGTGAGCTGAACACAACAAATGACAGCATATATTTCCCTGTCCTGCTGCAGGTTAACAGTGCTATTGTTTTTGCTGGCCGCGCTGTATGCTTGAGTTAGCATGAAGCCAGTGAACAGATAGAAACTCTTTCTTGTCTTGTATGTGGCGATGGTCAGTCAATTCAGACGGCAAACTCACACCATTTTGCTTAAGTTTACCAGATATCTACTGTACACTACTAAAACTACTACCAACAAAACCAACATAGAGTGACATTTTAAGACAGCGAAGCCATTGATTTCATTAGCAGGCATGATTGTTTCCCACGAGGCAGTGCTTTGTGTCATTGTGTCTGTGGTTATAAAGCGGTGGCATCTCCAGCCTCAGATCAATGCTAATCTCATTCACAATGACTTCTCAATGGCACAGCTACCTGATGAATAGACTCATCGATTTGCTGTTGTTCTGCCACTTCACACAGGTGAATACACACCGTCTGTATGGGAGGAAAACGATTCCCATCGTGGAGTGGAGCGTCACAATCTAAAACACCTAATCTGAGGTGTGAAGGAAATGAAAATATGCCTTTTTTGTGAACGTGAGAGTCTACACAAACCTCACTGGCATAGCTCAAATTCACCTTCTTCATGAATAATATTACATTCTGCTCTCTTTACTGTCTTTGTCCACAATAAAAACAAAGGTGAGCCGTGTTTGAGTTGGATCCCACAGTCATTTAGCATTCGAACGACACCGTGATACTTCACTTCCTTCAGAAGCATCTGAAGATGGCTTTAAACCGCCAAACACGTCCTCCGACAACTTCAGAATAAACGAGCAGCGATGAGCGAGAGCGTGTGTGTGTATAAATGAGAGGTTTACCGGGGCGACACTTGATCACGAAGGCAATTTATCCTCGAATCCACATAATGGAGCAATGGAAGAGAAAGAGATCAGAGTAATAGGAGGCATTTCATTTAATTGCTGTAAATTGGAGGGTCAGGGAATGTGAATGTAATATTAAAGGGCTGTTTATCGGATCTTAGCGCCAAACACACAAGCTGATACTGGAAAGAGATGGGAGATGGACGGCTTTTCTCATTCCGAACAGCCTTGTCCATAGCGCTATTTGATCCCAGGTTTCATCGACAGGTTAGCATATTTGGCCAACACACAGACCGTCTGCCCACATACTTCCCATAATCCCATTACTCAGGGAGCCACACATGTCCAGCACACTGTAATCATGGGTAAAGATCCAATACTGGTTAGCTTTAATTATGCTTTTACACCACAAGTGAGACTCCCTGTGGGCAGGAGGGAAATAGAAAACGGCCGAGAGAGAGGTCTGTAATGGGCCGCGCTCCATAAATTTCAAGACAATCAATGCAGCAGTCTGCTAATGGCGCGTACATTAGCTAAGAAACAAACACACACACAGCAGATGCACACCTATCTGACAGTCCGCGCTCCTTAAAATATGACACCATCAGCCCTTTATTATCAGCCCAGATTTGGCTTCTAAACAGCAGTTGTTTATGGTACATCCACAGATGGTGCTCGTGTTTGGACTGTAAACTCTGACCAGCGTGAGTCAGATGCTAAATATCGCTCGTTTAATGCTGTTTAAAGCTTCCTCCTAAACATTATAAATGTGGGCAAACAAAGAGAAAAGCGTGCTGTAGGGCCGGGCTGATATACTGATATCTCAATTATAATCGGTTCTCGTTTTGATGAACCAATATCGATTCTTAAATCCCAAGATTGATCTTTTAGTCTCTTGTAGCACACCTGACATTCAATAATCACAATAAGCTTTGATACTTTTGATATGAAACAAAGTCTCTGCATGCAATTCAGTCTCTTTAATGTGGCGTGACAGATTGAGCCGATCATCTCTTCCTCTTTACTAGTTACAGCAGCGAATAAACATGGATGAACATCAGAAGGTACAGTATGTTGAAAGATACAGAACAACTCACTGAAATCAATCATATCTCACGTTATCCATCAGTGTTTCAACCGCGGAAAGACGTCAATAAAACAGCTGGAGAACAATAATGTCACGTCACCAGAATGACCATAAACTCTAAAATCATCTCTAGAGAGGAGCGTTTTGATACATACATGCACTATAT
The DNA here is from genome assembly GCA_039654625.1 of Rhinogobio ventralis. NCBI lineage: Eukaryota > Metazoa > Chordata > Actinopteri > Cypriniformes > Gobionidae > Rhinogobio > Rhinogobio ventralis. The sequence continues at coordinate 1,525,090 of CM077210.1, read as the reverse complement.
TACATATTCATTATATTTTTAATTAATCTGTTGTCTTCATTAATGTATGTTTGAATGAATGTGTCATGAAAACATGTTTTTATTACAGCCACTCTGGTGGTCTTCGTGTGACGGTCAAAAATGACAGAATTTTTTTTTTTCAATGAAATGATTGCACTATATTAGTTCGATAATGTTTTTTATTTAATATTTCGTATTTTTAAAGGGATTTTATGGTACTAAATTATATTTATGCTGTAGTTACAATCCATTTATTCTCTTTTTGAACATGGACCTGAAAATGAAATTTCCATACATCTTTAATGTTTTGGAGCGGTCACGTTCGGTTTTGGTTCACGTTTATGTTTTCATGTCTTTTATTTTGTACTTTTGCCTCAGTCATGCTTCCTGGTTCTTGTCATGTGACCTCCTTGGCATTATGTGATCATGTCATGTGCTTCCCTAATTTCATGTGTCTTGTTTTGATTGGTTCCCTTGTCTATGTGTTATGTTCTCATTGGTTGGTCTAGTCATGTGTCCATAGTTCTCATTGGTTCATTGTCTTGTCATGTGGTTGAGTTCTGGTTGTTTATTGGTTGTCATAGTAATGTGTTCCCCTAGTCTCTGTATATATAGTCCTCACGTTCGCCTTGTCAGTTGGTCGAGTATTGTTCCCTGTAAACTGCTGTTTGTGAGTTCATGTTTCTTGTCAATTATATGCTAATCTATGCCAAGCCAAGTCAAGTCTATGTTCATCGTATTCCTGTTCACGTTCTGGATTTAATAAATGCTGCACTTGGATTCAAATACAACTTGCCTCCAGTGGAATATGTTACAGGAGCTCAGACTGAAGTTTGATCTTTTTTCAAAGACGACACTTGGCAGATTATTGATGAAGTGAAAAACGTTTAAAAAAAGTGACAGAATTTACTTTTATTCTTATGAAAAATACACAATTTTTATATGAAATATGAATTTTCAAAACACATTTTACTCTAAAACTGTGAGAAAATCAAAGCCATAAATCTAAAGCTGTGTTTCAAATTTGAGGTTGATATCTCAAAAAATGAGCTTTCAGTCAGATTGTGTTTGGGTGCAGTACCAAACGCTTCCACTAGAGGAGATTCGCCTCCCATTCATTTCCAATGTGCTCATTTTTGACTGCAAACAAAATCGTTTACAGCATTGACACGTACTGTACCTGATATAAATCAAAATGAATCGATATCAAATCATGAAATTTGGGATAATACCCACCCAGCCCTAGTGTGCTGGATAGCTGTTAGCGTTCCCATTCATCTCAATGGCAGTTGCTTGGCTGACGCAGGACACCGGGGTGTGTGTGATTTAAACCGGCGCTCATTGACACTGGCCAGTGTGTATTGAGCCAATTTGAGCAGGGTTGGCTACTGATGTTTTCAAAGATTTTGTATGAAAGTATCGTCAAACGGGTTTATAGCAATCAGCCAAACCCTGAGCCTTCGATGGAGCCATGGCTTCTCTTTCAATTCTGAAAGTTTGAATTGTGAACGTCCAACTTGGTAAAGTGCATCAGAGCGATACTTGATGTAGATCCCACTCTCTCTCCCCCTCATTTCCAGTCCTCTCAATGGAAGTGGCAAAATGGACAAATATCTTTTTTTCACATGGAAGCATAAAGAAGAGTCATCATCTCAGACCTCACAAACACGAGGAACCAGATCTCACCTGATAACCTTTTAACATCACAGACGTTCTGCTTAAATCATTCTCACAACACGCTTAAAGCGGCTTTCATCATCAGCCTTGACTCTGACACCTTATCAAAGAAAAACTCTTTCTTCCTTTAGAGATTCTGCATTTGGCACAGAGTCACACATACACCAGCTCTCCTCTCTCAGATCCAGGGCGATGATCGGCGTGTGAACACCTGTAACTTGTCCAAACTCGAGGGATGAATACATGACAATACATTTCTGACACAAAAGGATACGTTTAGCAGAACTTCCTGGCCGCTCTTGTGCACAAAAATCAGTGTAAAAGTATCATGACATCTCTTTTCTGGTCAATTATTCCTCCTCAAGTCTTCTGAAGCATTTAAGCAGTAACATTTTCACTCAGGAGCAGAGAGAGAGACCAGACTCACACCGAGATCCCTCATAAAATCCCACTTCCTCCTGAATGTGGTCTCTCTCCGAGTGTCTCTGTGGCTTCCCTCCATCTGTCTGTCTCTCGTCTGCAGGACTATTAGAGTGTGAAGAGCTGGATTAGTTTAAGCTTTTTCCATCATCATATGTTTTCTACTGTCAGGCCTCAAATCTCCCTCCCGCTAGGAAGCACACAGGGCCCTTATGTGTTACTAGGCAACTAGGGACAGACCATAATCTTTGTTTTCACAAATAAACAAGGGAAAGAGTGAGATTATGAGTGGTGGGAGGTTTGAGAGCAGGCCTTCATCTTGCTTGTGCCACCTGTCTCGCACGCACACACACACACACACACACACACACACACTCACACTCACTCACTCACACTCGCACACACACTCACACAGACACACACTCACTCACTCAGACACACACACACTCACACACACACACTTACACAGGCGCACACACTCTCACACAGACGCACACACACTCACACAGACGCACACACACTCACTCACTCACTCACACAGACACTCACTCACTCACTCACTCAGATGCACACACACTCACACAGGCGCACACAGACGCACACACACTCACACACTCACACAGACGCACTCACACTCACACAGAGGCACACACACACACTCACTCAGACACACACACACTCACACTCACACTCACTCACACAGACGCACACACACTCACTCACTCAGACGCACACACACACTCACACAGACGCACACACTCACACAGACGCACACACACTCACACTCACACTCCCTCACTCACTCACTCACAGACACTCACACACACTCACTCACTCACTCACTCGCACACACACACACTCACTCAGACACACACACACACACTCAGACACACACACACTCACACTCACACTCACAGACGCACACACACTCACTCACTCACTCAGACGCACACACTCACACAGACGCACACACTCACACAGACGCACACACACTCACACTCACACTCCCTCACTCACTCACTCACAGACACTCACACACACTCACTCACTCACTCACTCGCACACTCGCACACACAGACACACACTCACTCACTCAGACACACACACTCACACAGACGCACACACTCACACTCACTCACTCACTCACAGACACTCACAGACACTCACACACACTCACACACACTCACACACACTCACACACACTCACACACACTCACACACACACACTCACACAGACGCACACACACTCACTCACTCACACACTCACACTCACTCACTCACAGACACTCACACAGACGCACACACACTCACACAGACGCACACACACTCACACAGACGCACACACACTCACATAGACGCACACACTCACTCACTCACACTCACACAGACGCACACACACACACTTACACAGGCGCACACACTCTCACACAGGCGCACACACACTCACACAGACGCACACACACTCACTCACTCACTCACACAGACACTCACTCACTCACTCACTCTTGTCTTTCTGCACTCAATAAAGTGCTACAGGTTATTTCAAATAAAAAAGTATTTTTGCTCAAACTGAAGAACTTTCACCATGTCTTCAGGCCGCGTGGGCAGAAGTTTCATGAGCTGCGAACACAAGCGCCAGAAGAAGACGCCAGAATGACCAGCATGTTCTTCTGATTACAGAAACATTTAATTGTTGGCAAACATTATACTTTGTTCATTCATACTACTTCATTCTAAATGAGTGCGTTATAATGTCATACAGATTATATTACAGTTATATTGTCAATACTAAACGTGTTTATATGAATATTAATACCTTGATTTGATGTCAGACCAATGTTTGAAACAGACCAATGTTTCGAAAGTGTCAACCTATAAATGTCTTAAATACACACGTATTTAAACTAAATGTTATAAATACATGTTCATTAAACCTAATTTACAGGTTAGTTTTTAGTTGATACTGATTTAAGCATTACAACCACACACCTCTAAATATTCAATCCAATGTTGAGAGGAAGAGGAGGAAATTCAGCCTTTTTTCAAGGCGTGAGAGTGCATCAAACACACTCACACACACACACAGGCCTCAGTGCATCCCACACTTGATTATGTTTCACCTTTTATCCTCCTCTGACAAGCGCTAATAAATCACTTCTTCAGTGGCAGCGGACATGAGAGAGCGAGGGAGGGGGAGAAAAGATAATCATAAAAAAACGTGTCGCCTTCCACCGTCTCTCCCCGAGGGAGCGGAGAGAAAGAAAAGAGAAAAGAAGAAAAAAACTAATTCACACTATTCCCATGGGGAAAATGAAACAGTGAGCGTGTCACAGCAGCATCATATCAATTACCCATAAAGCAACGGGGCAATCTCGCAGCCCCCCTTAACGATCAACACATCAACATTTTCAATTAAGCGACTGGCGTAGCACCTTCCTCAGCTCGCGCTCTGAACATGTGCATAGCTTTTAGCTTCGGAGTTGGGTGCAATTGAGAGCACGACACACACACACACACACACACACACAACCTCTCCAGAGAGCTCTATTACTATCAGAGGGAAACGAAGCACGGGGCAACAGATGGAGATATTGTTCAGACAGAGAATGATAAATTCATTACATAATGTATCGCCCATCTATGCGCTGTCTCATCAGGGCACGGTTTGCATATTGCATGATTAATGATCAGCTTTGAATGGAGTCACCAGAAACTGTGTGTTTTTGCTGTGCCATTATTGTTACGTTTCAGACCACATTACCATATAAACTCAATAGATCTGTTCCAGTTTAAAGCAGTGCTGACTCTGGAAACCAGCGCCAATGCATTCAAACAAACACACTACCGTGTCTCTTCTGCTCACCAAGGCAGCGTTTATTTGATCAAAAATACAGTAAAAACAGTGAAATATTATTTCATTGTAAAACAGCTGCTTTCTATGTGAATATACTATAAAATGTAATTTATTCCTGTGATGGAAAGCTGATTTTTTAGCATCTTAAGTGTCACATGATCCTTCAGAAATCATTATTCCAGTAGTATAATTGTACTACTTTTCAGAAACATCAGGAGAAAAAAAAATTAAGAAAAACAAATGAAAAATTAACCCTCTGGTCCTCTTCGGTCAAAAATGAAAATGAAAAAAAAAATTTTTTTTTGCTTTAACGGAATGGGATGACACTTGGTGACTTTTGTCACATTAGCTATGTCAACACATACACACATAAAAAAATCATAGACATGATTCAGATATGTGAAAGGGGCGGGAAAAAAAAAATAGTAATGCTTGGCTCCTTCACGGTCAAAAATGCCCGCCATAGGAAATTAATGGGAAATCTGAAAACTCAGAATCTTTTGGTGGTACAAACTACAAATCAGCCACTGTGCAGAAAAAAAGTGCACAGCATTGAAAGGGTTACACTCTAAAATATCAAGAATGCAAAATAGACACACACACACATACATGAACTAGCACGACTATAACACAGAGCAAGGTTCTGCAAATGTGTGAAATAAAATCAATAATTTAGTCACAATGCAGTAAAAAAAACGAACAGCAAAGAAGAGGTTACACAAGTGTACAAAACACAAAACACTGTGCGTTTACACCACCGGCGGCGAGAGAGTCAAAGTGGTCATTAATTTTCAATGGGAGCCAAGGCGGCGAGCTCCGGCGAGAGCAGCGTGTCTTGGACGATTTGGCCGTCGAGGAGAGTTGAAATCAGGTCCACTTTATGGTAATGAGCTATGACGCGGTTTGGCGGCAACCAGGCGGCAACCAATCGGAATGTAGAAGTGCTCCGCTTGAGAGGATCCCAGAGAGCGCAGGCCTGTAAACTTTGGTTCCGACCACATTAGTTCCCAAGCAAAATGGAGGAGAGGTTGATCATTGCTGTGGTGGGTTTGATAAGAAGGTGCGCAACACTATTTATAGGCAACATTTTCGCTCTAGAACGCTTGTTTTTCAGCGGGAATATAATTCATTTGCTCAAAACAACACCGGTTTGACCAATTGCATTAATGCTGCACTTCAACCAGGACAGTTATTGTAATTTAGGCTGCACACAAATTAATGTTAATGTTAATTAAAGACCAAGGCTAGCAAATGTCTCCTATAAACTGCATGTTGAAATTAGACTAGCACTTAACCATGAACTCAAAAGCTTTCACATTTAAAAGATTTCATGAGGTTAACTTATACGGTTATACCCTACTTGTGGTCAGTCTGCACAAATGCCACAAATTGTTTGCTTTGGCCCCTTTAAAAAAAGTTTAAAAAAACTGATTAAGATGTGATAAAGCATACCTGTTAATTTTTGTTACATTTTTATTAAATTTTGATGTCCTCCTTTCTGTTCAGGTTTGACTGGAGTAAAATTAATGACATTAAATTAATTAATCAACATTTAAAAAAAAAAAATCTAAACCTTGACAAAACGTAGTCTTTGTAAAGTGTAAATAGATATTAATATATAGACATCACACTGGTTGAGTAAAAGTATAATGAATATGTAATAAAGTGCATTTATTTATCAAAATACAAGAGTTGATTTTAGAGTTTATGGTCATTCTGGTGACGTGACATTATTGTTCTCCAGCTGTTTTATTGACGTCTTTCCGCGGTTGAAACACTGATGGATTACGTGAGATATGATTGATTTCAGTGAGTTGTTCTGTATCTTTCAACATACTGTACCTTCTGATGTTCATCCATGTTTATTCGCTGCTGTAACTAGTAAAGAGGAAGATGATCGGCTCAACAGCGATCTGTCACGCCACAAGAGACACAAACACACATTTATTGATGAGAATTTGAAAGCCAAGACTGTTTCAGATTAAAAGTAACAAAGCCGTTTTCCTGACAGCTTCAGTTCTATACTGAAAATGAATGTCCATCGGGATGGACTGAAGAAATCCCTCACTTTCTCCCAGATATTTTTGCATGTGCGAGAGCAACATGGAGTGCGACGGCGCTTACAGGAACACGGATCAGGGCAGACTGAACTTCTGAAGCAGTACGAGTGGCGTGTGCAGTAGATTACCTCTCCTCTGATGGGGTAATATTTGGTCGCGGGCTCTTTTTCCATGTCATGTTTTATTCATCGGGTTGGGGACCGGCTGTGTGGGGGTTAGAGTTCTGTAATATATTGGGATTTTATTGTGCGGGGAGATTGAAAATGTTGAATTGAGATTCAGCATGTGGAAATAGGCTGTGGTTTATGTGTTTTTTTGTTGTTTTTTTGCCTGAGGAAGTGTGAGACGAGAGAGAGAGAGAGGCGGATAGCAGATGAAAGGGCAGTAAAAGGTAAAACGGACCGCGTACCTGCACTCCACCAGCATGTTCATCCAATTGGCTTTTTTGAAATTCAAATGAGGACTGTTGAGGACCTGATAAGCACGCAGAGTCAACACACACCTTAACCACTACACTCGCACAGGATTATGGGTAATAAGGGCAGGGAATAAATATCATTATATGTGCACAAACCCACCTCAGCATGCCGAGGTGAAGCGAGTAAAACACAGGGGCGAGAGGACGAGGAGGGGTGATTTAACAGAACGGTCAAACAGAAACCAAACATCACCTCATGGTGCGTCAAAAAACATACAAGCAAAAAAAAAAGAGAATATTTGCAGAAAGTTCATTGTTGTGTTTTGATGCTGAATATTGAAGTGTGTGTGTGACTCAAGCATGATCAATTACAAGATATTGTCACAAATATAGAGGGATTATATCAACACAATTAAAGGTTTCACAAGGTGTTTGTGTAATTGTAAACGATCATTATACGACATGAAGGGAAGTATTACATAGGTTGCTTTTAAAAGGTGACCTAATTTCTGACTATATCATTAACTATAGTTAATTATTCAGTCAGAAGCTAGGTCAGCTTTTAAAAGCAACATATTTATTAGTTCTCTTCCTTTGAAACTAAATAACTGATTTCTTGTAGTTGCATCGCTGCATCAATAGGAAGAGAATTACAATAATATAAATGTTCCAAGAGCCCAACCGAAGGAAACACTGATCTCCATAATGGTGAGTTTTTAATTTTGCTTGACAAAATGGCACTCAAACCAATCAATTAATCTTAACTTTTTCTGAGTAAACAAGGTAAAGTATGTGAATAGTACAGATTACTAGATTTTTACAATTAAGTTAAGACATTAAGTAAAGTTAGCTAAAAAGTGTTAGTTAGAATTTTACAGTGAATGGTGAATACCGAAATGTAACACTGTGCCAATTCTGAAAGTTCTGTTTATACGAACCTTAAGCTTTGCAGTCCGATTCACATATTCGTTTATCTCTGTTTGAGAAAGTGCACTGTAAACCCCACGTTTACAACTGGTCAATCCAATTATAAACGTAGATATAGTTATATTAAAAATCAGATGTTCTGATTGGCTGTGATTGTGTGACATTGTGCAAATTACTTCACACCGTGTCTGGTGTTATGGTGTCTATAGTGTTAATCATATCCGAGACAGGCAACGAGCAAAAAAGCTATGTCAAGCAACATTTTGGGCCCTATCATACCCCTGGCACAATTCAGAGAGATTATCCTGGTTAAATAAAGGTCAAATAAAATCAAATAAAAAAAATTTGACGCCAGGAGCGACACAAGTGTGTTCTGCTAGTTTCAGCCGGACGCAGTTCTCATGTTCACGTCCAGCTCCTCGTTGTTTAAATATGAAATGCACTGCCGCATCTGTTCACCCATGGGCGTCTGGTCTGAACACCAGGAGTTCAGGAGCATTGCTGGAGCGTTGCTATTGTGAGGAACTGAAAACGACTGCGCCATTGACCAACACACACCTGCTCTAAAGTCAATAGTGCAGTATTTATGTGTTATTTAAAGGGTGTGTTAGTAATATGAGCCTATAGGCGGTGCACAACACACACACTCTCTGATTATTACACACACAGGGACGCGCAGCAGCACACACACACACATTTTTAAATATAAAAAATAAAAGGATTCCTCTCTGGAGAAGCGTTCAGTCTTTCCGCTCCATGTAAATAGAGAATCCGCTCATGGTGCGAGCGCAACTGGCTTTAAAAGGGAAAGGGAGATGAGACTCTGACTGGTTTATTGCTCGTTACGCCCAAAACACACCCATGACTCATTAAGAGACTAGGGACAACCCTTTTAGACCATGTGCCGGGCGCATAGACTGTTTTTTTCTGTCGTTAAACTAGCAAAAGTGGATTCGGACACGCCCTAAGAGCACCTGCGCCGTGAGCTCAGATTGTTAAAATAGGGCCCTTTGTCAGCCATTTCTTCTGCGCTGCACCAGATAGCCCCGCCCACACTGAATTCTCATTGGACCAAAGTAGTGCTCCTTATGCATATTAAACAGATGAGAAGAGGCCAATTGTAGAAGATTAGAACCAGAAATTATACGGCATAAAACACAAGGTATGTGTTATTAGTCAAATATAGCTGTGATTAGCTGTGATTTTGTTGCACCGTGCAGCACTTTCAGTGGGAACGGGGAAAGCATGGTTGTTACTGCCAACTTCTTGTTTGTTTTTGCTGCTTTCTTTTCATTTTCAGGATGGAAAAAAACCTCCACTGTAAGGTGATTTGCTTCACAGTCGAAGATGAGCACTGATCCATTAGTCCAACACTTTTGTTCAGAATAAATGGCCTACAAGAGTGTGTTCCTATGACAAGTTTTTTTCCCCATATGAAGCCATTAAAAGACCTATAAACACCTACAATATGTTAAGAGTGGAGAAAATCATCTGAATGCTGAAAAGACACAAGCACCATTAACATTAATATCCAGCACCAGCAACGCGTGGCAAAGAGCTCAAATAAAATACAGCGTGTGGCAGGAGAGGAAGTAATTTCCATTTAAATAACGTTCTCTGGACATAAACTGATAATCTCCAGGCTTTATGATGTTTGTCTGCTGGATCTGCAGACCTGCGTTCTTTATGAGATAGGCTGGGACACAGAATATTGAGTAAATACACAAACAGGATCCGCACTCCTACGGTAAAATAGGAAGCCGAGGTGAAGAAACTAGGACATGTAGGAGTGTTTCACACAAACACATGCACGTTTAATGAGAGAAGGGAAACAAATGAGTATGTGAGAATCTCAGCGATTTATTCCCCTCCACGACACACACTCGAGGTACCTGATCAATGTCTTTCAAGACCTAATCAATCGTCTTAAACCACAGGCTAATGGGCTTAATGACCTCTTAAAATCTGCTATGGATTGACCGTTAAAATTAAGGTTATTACAGTTGCCTTGAAAGACTCTACGAGTGCAAATCATCTGACTGAAATCATTAGTGGACAAAGCACAACACAAAACAAGTCCTGGGGTAAAGACTGTAGAAGCTGGTGGGGTGAAAATGTAGCTGACACGTTTGAACGGCCAGGCTTATTTACTCAAGCGCTTGCACAAACACACTTCATTTAGATTGATAGAAAGAATGAAGTGCATGTGTAACAGAACAAACTCTTCCTTCAGAAACAAGTAATGGATTCTGTTGAGCTGGCTTGCCTCTAAATACAAGTAATTCATGAGACATAATATTCTAATATTAACAAACCGCCAGATATTTCTTCAGTCTATTCAGCCAAAGCAAAGCTGCAAAATAGCCCTAAAATAAGTTTTGTTTTTCTTTACATCTGAGAAGCTGTAATTCCCCAGCCTATTATGCCTTCTGAGGCTCAATTAACACTTGGTTCTACCAACATTTAGCACAGTTTTGGCTACTAGTGAAACTAGTGGAAAGTTCACCCAAAAATGTACCCATCGCTATGGGTTCTCATTAACACGCCAAGATCTTCAGTGACAACATCTGTTCAATATATCGCCACAAATGCTATTGGTAGAGCGTATGGGCCAGATTTACTAAACAGGGCAAATTAGCTTGAGAGCGCAATTCCAAAAAAACGTGTAAAAGTGGAAAGTTCTGCGCATGATCTACTGACGACGCGCAAATTAAAGAACCGGATCATTTCCATAATGACCAAAGCAATCTACCAGTTAGCGTCTGGTTTAAGACGTGCTTTTTTGGGGCGGTAAATAATGGTGTAAACACCAGTAAATTGACGAGCGCAAACCTTAGTAAATCACCTCATGATTCATTTAAATACTCTCCTCACATAAAGTCTGCGTCTGAAAGAGAAACGCCTACAAATGCATATGCAATAAGATCAAACAAAAACAAAAATACACAAAAACATCCTTGCCTGGAGTTTTTGCCCAAACTTCAAAAGGCCTGTTTAAATTAGAAAAACTAGAGGTATATCTTAATATTAAGATTACGTTTACTACTAGGGTTGGGTACCGAACTCTGTACTTTTAAGGGCACCGGCCGAATTACGTCGGTACTACAGAGTACCGATTCACATTCAATCAATCTGTGCCAAATTTCGGTTCCTGAGAACGCATCTGGTCATATAGACTAGTGTCTGTGAGTATTAAACCGCAAAAAGACTATTTAAATATGAATCATGCGTGTCCCGAGTGTCTTTGTGTGAATGAATGGTTTAATTTACCTCACACACACACACACACTGAATCACGTGTTTCCATTTCATGAGGACATAAATGCATGAACTTCATCTCCAGAGCCGCTCTGAGTCAATTCATGAGCATTTTACTGTTTTATTCGAGAAAAACTACCATCATAAACACAGAAACTCAAAGATCTTCACGGCAACCCGTCAAAATAAAGTTCGGTTTAACTTGACAAATATATTACTGTACTGTACAGTAGAATTGAGATATGTCTCAATGTATTAATAATACTAACACTAATGTAACAATAATAAATTATTAAAACTTTATTTTTAAGTAGTAATCACAATTTTTCTTCCATGTTTTAATTTTAACAGTATAACGCTCAGTTGTGCAGCACTTTGTTTGACAAAAAAAGTTTAATTAAATTAAAAGATAATTTAAATGAATGTTTTATGTCTTCATTCGATTACCAGAAAATACACAACACAGAATTTGTGGGAAATCTTTTCATAGAAATTAAATGAAATTAAAATGGCTGTTTTTATGAATTCAATTAATTGAGTAGCTAGTAGCCTACTATTTACTGGTAAATATTACAGTATACACACATCACAGACAATGGCAGACAGAGACCAGGGCACTTCTATAACACTTCTATAAATGACTTACAGTTTCTGCACAGTTATTGAGGTAAACATCCCTAAAGTACCGGGAAAAGGTGCCGTTGGGTACCGGCACCGAATTTCAGGGATTAAAATGTGAACCCTACCCAACCCTATTAACTACCTATATATGTTATATGCATATGTGTGTGGGACAGGGGAAAATGAGCGCATTATTGCAGAGTATGCTGCCCAAGTGCCCATCATAAATCGAAGTACATCGCCAGTGGTTGGAAAAGAACACCGGAAAAGGTGACAGGATGGACGATACTCGTCTGTATTTGTAGTACACACACAATGGTTCAGCTGCCAGTGTGAAAGCCTGTGTCCATACGCACAGCTTCTGTGCTGCCTCCGCACTGCTTGCGCGTCCAGTGTGAAACAGGAGTAAGTGCTATTGAACATGGGACATTTAGTAGTCTGTAGTCACTTGCCTTCAATATTTACATTTGACTTCATATCAACATTTCACGTGTCAACAATGCACTCTACCATATGCAACACGAACAGCATTTTTAAAAATATAAGATCCATCAATATCGAATGGCCACTGGTCCACAGTATGTACCACAGTATCTAATAATCAATCAGTCTGCTTAAACACAAAATGCATGGAGAAAGAGAGAACATAAGGCATGCTGCAAGAGGCATGTTTATTGTACTTACCCAGAAGGCTTTCACCTTGACGGACGATGACAATTAGCGATTAGATTCATCCAATCTCACATTCTGCCACATAGGCAGAAAAAATGGGAAGCCGATGTTTCCTGAAATGGCCGATGTTCACTTGTGATGTAGCTTAATTGAAAATTGGCCTGCTAAATCGAGCATGGCGTGCGTGTGGGCCTTCGGAGAGCCTGCGTTCAGCACAATCAGCACTTTAACCACACACACTCATTTAGTTCATGATAATTACAGCACCTTTTCTTTCTCTCGCTACCACACAGCCTTATACCTACACACTGTGGTCAAAGTCAAACAGTGCAGAACATACAGCCTGGACACGGACACACACATGCGTCCACACAAAGAAAACCAAGGATTTTTTTCCCTCCAATGTCATGTGTTTTGTGAATGTAACACATAGAATTTTGAGAATAATCGCTACTGAAAGGTTTAAGATTCGTCCACATTGATGGACGTCATGCATTAAAGGATTAAACTAATTGACTTGTAATTTGATTTGGAATAAGGAAAAACCTTCTTTACACATGGGTCCTTCAATTTATGTTTATTCAGCATACTTTAAAGTATTATACTTCTATACTTTTATATTACTTGATTACAGAAAACACTTAGTCACTGAGCTAAAGAGCCAATTCACTATCTGTGCCAGAATCTGATTTCCATGAGATGTAATATTAATTGAAATTTGGCTTCAAACATGGTCACTCTACTCCACTTTCCTGTAACCACAGGACCTTAGTAAGCCAGAGAATCCTTACACAACTCCATGCTAATTTTGTCCAGGTCAGCACTTTCCTGGTTTATATCCTACTTGGCCAACATAATGATGTCCTAGCAAGACTCATCACCGGGGTACCTCAGGGTTCGGTCCTGGGACCCCTAATGTTCTCTATCTACACAGCTTTCATTTGCAAGTGGTTTATGCTGATATTTTCTATACATTTCTAAATTATGCTCTGCTGTGTGGACCACATAACGATATCTCCTCCTGGCTTGTGTGGCTTTCAGTTGCCTAGCCACCCATGCAGTCTATTATCAATCTGTATACTTAGGCCTGGACGCTATGTTTAGCCACTTCTAGAGCCTCAGACTCTCCACATGAATGGCCAGCTTTACTTTTGGGGGATGGAGATCCAATACATATTAGATATAGATGACTCTCCAATAGGAGTGTAACGGTCACAAAACTGACGGTTCGGTACGTTCCTCGGTTTTGAAGTCACGGTTCGGTACGGGTTCGGTACAGCTGGGGAGAGAAAACTAAATTAAAATAAAAGTGTTTTACTGAATAAATTGTGTCTGTCCTTAAATGAATTCAATTATAACTAAACGTTTCTTAAAGATAATGCTGTAAACTATATAGGGAGCCCTTACTCGCACATTACCGTAATATTAAAGGCTAACAACAGAGCTCGAACTATTAGCCTAAATTCACTTGCTATTTATTTTTAGATACAATAAATCAACACTCAAATAACATATTGTATGCAAACTTCACATAAGGCAGTTTTTGCATTAACTTCTAAATCTAAGTGTTTTTACTCCAATTCGTTGTTGAAATATAATCATTTGTTCACAGTGGTTGTCATTTTCATGACAGATTTATTAACACACATTAAATAATCCAGACATCACTAACAGGTTCAGCAGAATATAATGAATATATCGGCTAATATCGTGCATATATTTAGTGAAAGAGTTGATTTCTCTGTGGACACTGAGTGACTCCTGAGGGAAATGTGATGCTGCGTAACATTGTTCTCAAGCTGTTTTATTGACGTCTTTCCGCCGTTGAAACACTGATTGAGCGATTATACCACATGATACGTTGTAATGTATCCTCAACATACCTTAAGATATTAATTCATGTTTATTCTTTGACTGAAGAGATGATCACGTTCACGCGCCTATACAGTGATCAGTCACGTCACATTAAAGAGCCTCAAAACGGCATTTATCGTCTGAATTTCGTGATAAAATGGACAGAATACTTAATATGTTCGTGTGGGAACTCGGATTGAAGTATGTTCCACACGTAAAACAAGCCTGTTAACTGTTAAAGATTGCATTCGTAGTGTTCGGTACACACGTGCACCGTACCGGAAGCCCTGTACCGAAACGCTCTCAAAGCATTCACTCAAACACACAAACATCTCCTTTCCTCATTATGTGGTGCCGCTAATTCACTGATATACACTCACCTAAAGGATTATTAGGAACACCTGTTCAATTTCTCATTAATGCAATTATCTAATCAACCAATCACATGGCAGTTGCTTCAATGCATTTAGGGGTGTGGTCCTGGTCAAGACAATCTCCTGAACTCCAAACTGAATGTCAGAATGAGAAAGAAAGGTGACTTAAGCAATTTTGAGCGTGGCATGGTTGTTGGTGCCAGACGGGCCGGTCTGAGTATTTCACAATCTGCTCAGTTACTGGGATTTTTTACACACAACTATTTCTAGAGTTTACAAAGAATGGTGTGAAAAGGGAAAAACATCCAGTATGCGGCAGTCCTGTGGGCGAAAATGCCTTGTTGATGCTAGAGGTCAGAGGAGAATGGGCCGACTGATTCAAGCTGATAGAAGAGCAACTTTGACTGAAATAACCACTCGTTACAACCGAGGTATGCAGCAAAGCATTTGTGAAGCCACAACACGCACAACCTTGAAGCGGATGGGCTACAACAGCAGAAGACCCCACCGGGTACCACTCATCTCCACTACAAATAGGAAAAAGAGGCTACAATTTGCACAAGCTCACCAAAATTGGACAGTTGAAGACTGGAAAAATGTTGCCTGGTCTGATGAGTCTCGATTTCTGTTGAGACATTCAGATGGTAGAGTCAGAATTTGGCGTAAACAGAATGAGAACATGGATCCATCATGCCTTGTTACCACTGTGCAGGCTGGTGGTGGTGGTGTAATGGTGTGGGGGATGTTTTCTTGGCACACTTTAGGCCCCTTAGTGCCAATTGGGCATCGTTTAAATGCCACGGCCTACCTGAGCATTGTTTCTGACCATGTCCATCCCTTTATGACCACCATGTACCCATCCTCTGATGGCTACTTCCAGCAGGATAATGCACCATGTCACAAAGCTCCAATCATTTCAAATTGGTTTCTTGAACATGACAATGAGTTCACTGTACTAAAATGGCCCCCACAGTCACCAGATCTCAACCCAATAGAGCATCTTTGGGATGTGGTGGAACGGGAGCTTCGTGCCCTGGATGTGCATCCCACAAATCTCCATCAACTGCAAGATGCTATCCTATCAATATGGGCCAACATTTCTAAAGAATGCTTTCAGCACCTTGTTGAATCAATGCCACATAGAATTAAGGCAGTTCTGAAGGCGAAAGGGGGTCAAACCTAATAATCCTTTAGGTGAGTGTATATTGTAACACTAATCCTGTGAGACTGAAACACTGCGAATCGTGTGATTTTAGGTTAAGATGGCCGCTTGAACACTTCCGGTCTGATGGCAGTTCAGAACGCAATGAGCAATCCAGTCATTTATATAGATCAGTGCGCTAATTATCAGTCGGTTAATTCATCTCCAGTGTGATGGTTTGAAATCAAGTCCTGTTTAGGTATGTGTAGCCAACTCAGCTACTGTTGGGTAGACACACACAATGCAACTTTGCCAGTTGTCTTTTTGAAGAAAATGGTCAAAGAGCCAAGTACTTTTCCTATTACTTCCTGTTTCAACAAACAGTGCTTCCTGTTCCCGCTGACACTATTTATCTAGACAGGAAAAGTGCTGTGTATACTGCATACTACTGGTTTGGTAACACTTTACAATAAGGTTTCGTTTGTTAATATTAGTTAACTAAATTGAGGATTAGCTAAAATGGGATTTGACTTGGAGGTGAAGAGGAGACACCATTTTCTCAGCTGTCAGAAAGCAAGCGGTGGTGATGTTCTCCTCTGAAGGCACAGCATTACAGGCCCAGACTGACGGGGAGAGACGGCACAGTAGGAGAGAGAGAGAGAGAGAGAGAGACAGAAAGCAGCAATACCAGATGTGCCACTACATCCTGCCCTCTGGCTATCAGACACATGGGAATACGACTTTCAAACGTACCTGGACACACTGGAAGCTTGCAATACACCCGTTTTTAAAGTAAAAGAAAGCCGACAGACGTCTACAATTAGGCGACAGAGCTGTCTGTGCTTCAACAAACAGGTCAAATTAAGCCTGTATGGTCAGAAAATAAATGCACAGTTATTTTGACAAATATGAGAGTGATTTGAACTGCAATATGATAAACATTTAAAGCTGAAGTGTAAATTCTACGCCAGACTGTTTTCAGACCAATTTCCTGAACACCAAAAAAACAGAGACAATTTTCAAGAGAAGCACCATATGAAAGGCTTATAATTGTGACAGAAGAATGTACTGTAACATATAAAATGACGCTTAAGCTGTAAAATCTCATATGAATGACATTAAGATAACAAGGTTAAAAGAACAAAACGGGCTAACATCACATTGACACGGCAGATCTCGGGCCCTATTTTAACAAGTCTGAAGTGCACGGCACAAGGCGCTGCTCTTAGGGCGTGTCCGAATCCACTTTTGCTAGTTTAACAACGGGAAAAACGGTCTGTGCGCCCGGCACATGGTCCAAAAGGGTTGTCCCTTGTCTCTTAATGGCTCATGGGTGTGTTTTGGGCGTAACGTGCAACAAACCAATCAGAGTCTCATCTCCCTTTCCCTTTAAAAGCCAGTTGTGCTCACACCATGAGCGGATTCACTATTTACATGGAGCGGAAAGACTGAATGCTTCTCCAGAGAGCAATCCTTTTATTTTTAATATTTAAAAATGTGTGTGTGTTGTGCACCGCCTATAGGCTCATATCACTAACACACCCTTTAAATAACACAATAAATACTGCACTATTGACTTTAGAGCAGGTTTGTGTTGGTCAATGGCGCAGTCGTTTTCAGTTCCTCACAATAGCAACGCTCCAACAATGCTCCTGAACTCCTGGTGTTCAGACCAGACGCCCATGGGTGAACAGATGCGCCAGTGCATTTGATATTTAAACAACGTGGAGCTGGACGTGAACATGAGAACTGCGTCCGGCTGAAACTAGCAGAACACACTTGCCAATTTGCCGCATTGCGCCGGGTGTGTGATAGGGCCCTTTATGTTCAACAGGTTGTGCAATGATGAACAGAGTTACTATTTATGAGTGTTTACACTCGAGTCCTCTTAAGCCCTATTTGCACGGGATTAGTATTACCTGGTGACCTCTAGTAATTTGTAATAATTGCAGAGGTTGTCTGTGATCTTAATCCCATGTGAACTGGCCATGTCTGTAATTTGCAAAGTAAAAATTCCCCCGCAAATGACCTACCAGGTCCTGTGATAATATTAGTCCCGTGTGAATCGGCATCTCTGTGATTTGGCCAGGATTTGGCATGGTCGTATATTATTTTTCAAGGTTTTGTTTCCTGTGCATCTTTTTATCCATCTTTCGTGAAAAATGGAGGTTGCGTTGGAAACTTTTTGAAGTTCAGTATACAACTATACAATTTGCAAAGAGAGAGCTGAAAAACATCAGAAGAGTGAAAACAAAAAGAGTAGATTAGACGGAGATGGATGATGTGACGGTGAGGAAATTTTCCCACCGGTTAATCGATGTGTGACAACACTGGTAATACCGGTATCAGCGGCAGGCGCTAATTCTAAACCAAAAATAAAATGCCTAGATGACGTGTAATAAACATTCTTCTGTTTATGATATAGCATACAGCTATACCTATAAGGACAAAATATTTCCAAGCCTTGATATCATAAGTCAGTAATTTCGAGTAAAATAACAGGTGTCACTTATCCCGTGACACATTTCTACTTATCGCGTGCAAATAGGGCTTCAGAAAGAATCAAAGTCACACCTCTTTCATTTCACCCAAAAGTGAACCGAGTGAAACAAAGACTCTTCAATTCATATTAGAAATGGATCTCTTTTAGTTGTGATGAAGCCATTTTCATTCTAGAAACCAGTGTTTAATAAATCCCCGAGAGCCTGCGTCGACGTCTGTCTGCGTTCCATCTGAACAGTGTCGAGCAAAGGCCACCGATTCAATTCCATCTCGAGTTCACGCTTATTTCTCCAGACATCATTATAGACATTGCACTGACTTGTACAATGATGACTGAGGCAATGTTTGACTTCTCATTTATTTAGCAGGGAATCATGGGAAACATGATCAATTTGCTATTTTAGGGAAATAGCTTGACATTTGTACAAAATAAAAAGGCAGGGGGAGAGACGTCTGGAACATTGTCATAATGGTTTTTCGTGCAGTGATAATCATGACACGTGCAAACAGGACCTGCATGCCAATGCATTATCGTCCCTCTCCGTGAAGTGTCTACAAAATAAAATAATCAGACATAACCTTTTCCATTCTCAACTCTCACAGACCACAAGTTCAGCCGAAAGGGAATGTTCCTGAGCAGAAAGATCACTGCTGCTGTATAAGTTTTCGTTATGAAAAAGATTACATTCCCATGACATCAGGAGGAAATGAGTCTAGTTTCATATTCACAAATCACACATGAGATCCTCTTAATATCTCAAATGTTTCTGCTACACAGCAATATGATTAAATTGAGCAAATGCTGAAGGCTACAGCTTCTTATGTTTCTCCTGACAAAAAGCCAGCAGTAATCTTACAAGTTTCCTCTAGAGTTTCAGACTGAACGTCTCAAACTGTGCTCAGAATAATCAGCATATAGGAATGAACATTTTTAAGTATCTAGTTCAGTCATGAAACTCAAGAGGGCGCAGGCTGATAAGTCTTTAATGCAATCTGCTAGCAATCACATCATTTACTACATGGCACAAGCTGATTGGCTACTGCTGATTCTGTAGCCAATGAGACTGCTTGCTCAACATTTAAATAGTCTGGTTCAGTGTTTGCTGTAGGCTAGTTCCTGTGAACCCCTCCACCTCCCCAGCTCCACCTGCCTATAATAACCAAAACAAGCAAATACCCCCCAATATTTATACCTAGAGTTAATGGAAACATAGAATCGGGCTATTATCTATTGATCATTTACCACTTTAAAACACTATGGAGAAAGTCAAACATGATCTAAAACAGACACAAACTAAAAAGACTGATGAAAAGAGGAGAAAATATCACCAATATTGGAAAATATCACCAATTCTTTACTTGAATTGATCATGTTCTATTGTATTTATTGTGGTAATAGAAGGGAATATAGATTTCACTAAATATTTATTTTACAGCTGTGTCATGTTTTAGCTATAGTTTCTATGTGTTGGCTGCTATTTTTCATAATAAATGCTATAAATAAATACAAAGTTAACACTGGCACAAGAATGGTAATGAGGGGCCATCAATGGTCTCACCTGTAATTATATCCTTATTGTAACTAATGCTATAGTTAAACAATTACAAGAACTATGTTACATTTTCATAAGGCCAAGTACAAGTTAGAATCAAGGTCCTTTTTGAATTATTGACTAAACAATTGGTTTTCCCCATGTGTAAAATGTGTTCTGTTAATAATGACAGATATTAGGAAAAACCTGGCTTTCAGATGTTCCAAGAGAGGACAGGAAATGACCATTTTCAGTATATAGGTTTTAGGTGCTTAGATAATATTAAATACATCACATATCCTATGTAAACAAGGCTATTACTTTATTGCAGTTATGATAAAACAAAAAACAAGCAAATAAATAAATCTCATGAGGGAGCATGCCACTAAACGCTTCAAACCAAAACTACGCCCTTGAACACTGCCATATTCATTAACACACCAGAACTATTCTAAAAGTTTGTCATGATTGAAATGTGTTTATATAGCTTTAATATCAGAACCATTTCTTCTGAAAAGCAACAAAATGAACTGGAAATCAATTGGAGATTTTCACTTAAGTTTCCTGAAAACCACCGCAGTAAATCTCACGTTTTAACACTATTCTCTGTTACTTTGCGTGTCTGAAAACGGAGAGACTGCCTTTGAGATGAAAGGGGATGCTGACGGATAGCGTTCTTCTCCAGGTATTTGGGACGAACTTGGAAAATTTCAAAAGAGCAGAGGGACAGCTCCGAGCGATAGTTTTTAACTCTGTTAGGGCCTGAGGGGCATCTGCTGATCTCAGAGGTTTCAGGAACACGGCTGTGATAAAGACACACCTAATTGGGAGCTCAACACACACACACACACACGTCTGGTTCGCTATCTTTGTGGGGACTCTCCATAGACGTAATGGTTTTTATACTGTACAAACTGTATAACTGTATATTCTCTCCCCTTACACTAACCCTAGACACACACACACACTAACCCTACCCCTAACCCTACCCATCACACAAACACAGACACACACACACACACACACACACTAACCCTACCCCTAAACCTACCCATCACACACACACACTACCCCTACCCCTAAAACTAACCATCATACAAACACAGACACACACTAACCCTACCCCTAACCCTACCCAACACACACACACACACACACACACACACACTAACCCTACCCATCACACACACACACAGACACACACACTAACCCTACCCCTAACCCTACCCTTCACACAAACACAGACACACACACTAACCCTACCCCTAAACCTACCCATCACACACACACACACAGACACACACACACACACACACACACTAACCCTACCCATCACACACACAGAGACACACACACACTAACCCTACCCCTAAACCTACCCATCACACACGAAACCCTACCTCTAAACCTACCCATCCCACACACACACACACACACACGAAACCCTACCCCTAAACCTACCCATCACACACGAAACCCTACCCCTAAACCTACCCATCACACACAGACACACACACACACACACACACACTAACCCTACCCGTCACACACACACAGACACACACACACTAACCCTACCCCTAAACCTACCCATCACACACACACAGAGACACACACACACTAACCCTACCCCTAAACCTACCCATCCCACACACACACACACACACCTGGGAGCTTCAGTGAGTCTTTAAGGGGAAAGAATCAGTTATACTCAGACACATACAAGAGACGATGTTCGTTCAGGAAGTTACGCCTCCTCTCTGTCGCCCTTTTCAGAATGCATACCCACAACCAAGATAAACTATGCTGCCAAACATAATAATATTGATAAATGTGAAATATGCACATGCCACACAAGCGCCAGACAATACGGTTTAGCAGGAAATACTGACAGATAGAGACTGAGAGAGAGAGAGAAAATGTGAATTTAAACAGAGCACTCGGGCAGACTGGCACCAATCTAAATGTAATTGTGTAAATTCACCGTTTCCACTCAGTTCTCCCTGTCCGAGGTGAGATAAGCGTGTGATTGGCTAGAGGTAGATGAAAAAGCCAGCGAGCACTCCATCTAAAGCCACGTCTAAAGCAGACCTGGAAAACGTCTTTTGCCAAAATAAAAAAAATAATATGAAAGTTCAAATGCAATTGATGGGGGAGAGTGGCTCCTCTTTGAATTTCAATCAGAGTGGGCCGCCGTACTGTGCCGCCACTGGGGACACAGAGCATCTCTCTGTAATGAAACCATGCATACGCTGCTCTCGCTCTCTCTCTTCCACTCTCCGGAAGACGCTCGTCGCTCCGTGCTTCCTCATACTAGCTGTATATCTGTCCTCACCAAGTCTTGCCACGTTTAATACGGGCGCCATGGAAACCCACGGAGAGAATGGCATCACAGCGCTCAAATGAAGGCCCTTATGTGCAGTGTGACTGAGTGTTTGCTCTCATACGCGTTCAATTTTATAAGGGCGGTGGTATACAGTGCATGGTTTGAGTCATGATTAACATATAAACACACCACACACGCGGCTTGTGAGGGTGAGTGGCGTCGTCGATAGCTTCTCCACACGCTCTCTTGTTTACTTTATTTTCCAATTATGTTTCTGAAGAAGCTCCAGGCAATTATTTATGTGCAAATACAACACACCGAGAGGGAGGAAAAACACTTTCAGTGGAGGTGAACAGGAAGACCCTTGTTTCAATGTCTCTTATGGTTCGTTGTGAAAGCTGAACCCGAACCTCCATCTGCTCCAGGGGAGCCCAAAACCTGCATTTTGCCCCTTTTGTGTGTGTTTATGTGTGTATGATCAGAGCAGAAGTGTGTACACAGAAGAACACCCAAAGCACCTGTGTAAACTAGGTGCAAACCTCCTGTATTTACACTTTGAGGGGCAATTCACCCTAAAATGGACATTTTGTCATCATTTACTCATTCCAAACCTGTCCATACAATGAAAGCCAGTGTTGTTTTGGACCCCACTGACTTTCATTGGACAAAAATAGTTTTCCACAGAAGCAAGTTCATGCATTTTTGGAAGAATTGACTAAGGGCTGTTTGCACTGACAGTGATTTGCAAAGGCAATGCAACTGGAAGTCATTAATTTTCAATAAGAACTGGCGATTAATCATCTAACAAGCACGTCACACTACGCGCCTAACCTGCACACTTGGTTCTGGTGATGAGAGCCGGCCCAGGCTGTCCGGTTCCCCCCTCTCCCGGACGGGTCAGCAGAACTCGGATCTCGTACTCCGTGTCGGGATCCAGGTGCCAGAGTTTGTAATTGGGTGAGTTGACGGCGTGGGTCTCTGTCCAGCTTCCGGATGTCATCCTGTACTCCACCTCCTTCAGGATGATGGGGCCGTCCCCAAAAATGGAGTTAGCGTTTAGCTGGATTAGCAGGTATGTCGGCCCGACGCCCAGCAGCTGAGGTGGAGCGATGGGTCTCGGGGGCTCTGGAAGAATAAAGATAAATCTCAACCAACTGTTTCATCCCAATATGTCATGTAGAATCAAAATGTATATATTTTAATGGATCTTAATTTAATTAATAGCTGCATACTGAATATCTGCATCACCATATTTTGAAGATTTTCCACATTCTCTGAGCAATACAAATAAACCTATACCTTTAAGACTTGGATATGTAAATTACTTGAATGCTATGATTGGCTAACCTCTTTGCATGTGACATACGTAAGAGCACAGTGTTATTAGGGGGCAAGCACCGAATAGTGTGATGGCACCTATTGTATCCGTTAGTTTTCTTCTTCTTCCACCATGGGAGTCTATGGCAGCCCATAGATCCATATGGTAAAAAGTTGTGAAATTTGGCACACTGATAGAGGACAGGCCAAACATTCACCACAGCAAATTTAGAGTCTCTAACTCAATCTAGCGCCACAAACTGTCCAAAGTCTCACTTACATTTATGCTAATAACTTTTGAACCATAAGGACTAGAAACAAAATTCCCAAGCCAATTCGCTGGCATCCTTTGACATTTTCCGTCATGAAAATGTTCCCGCCAAAAACCCTACTTTTTCAAACTTCTCCTAGATGGTTTGTCCAATTTTGTCCAGATCATCTTCAAACCATGCTGGCAAAAAGTTATCAAAAGCTTTTTGATAAACCCAACCGTTATCGAATAACATGCTGAAACTAATTTGACGAATATCGCACCAAATTGTATCTCCGCAACGCTTCAGTGTATTCAGACCAAACTTGGTACATATCATCCCAAGCATGACCTGAGGCTACATGCAGCATTTCGGCACAGCGCCACCTACTGGTCCGAAGATATGAAAAATGGCCTTTTTTGGTTATAACTTCTGAATGGTTTGCCCAAAAATCATGTATTTTAAGAACACATTAGCATATCATTACGAAACTCAGTATGTGTCATTGGGACCATGCCCTGAAGGTACTCAAAAAGTTGAGACAGCTCCACCTTGTGATCAAAAGTAATAGTGAAATTTCCAAAAATTATAATTAGAGTGATTGTATTTGTGATTTTTCAGCCATTTTGAATAAAATAATCTGAAAATGTCTTTAATTACCTATAGTTGCTGTTTTTCTGAAGCTACCAGCCATGTTTGCATGTCACATTGTTCCTTTTTGGGCTTGGCCCCTATGTTAATGAGTTAATGTTTTCTGAATTTTATTATCAGTAAATGTTCTGGGAGTCAGTTTGTGTCAAAGCACCATGTCTTTTTTTTTATTAACGTTAATGTTCACTGTAAGCACAAAAAAGCATGCACAAATCAACAAGCAAACCCTAGCAATACTGCAGACGTACATGCAAATGTATTACACCACACCAGACGATCCAGACGGCGCTTTAGTAACTGTGTGTGCGTTTGCAGATACATTTGGCTACACAGACAAGCAGAGAGATATCTCATCCTTACATAAAACAAGCTAGTCATGTATTTTTTACTGGAGGGGAAAAACAGAAAGCATGAAGCTGTAAGTGTAGAGATTCTCCGCGCTGATCTTCACAAGTCAGAGATGCTCTCTGAGAGTCTGGACACTGCTGATGACTTTGAACTTGATTATGAATAAATCATGCAAGATGGAGCATAGAAGAGCCGTTCAAAACAGCGTCAGCAAAAGATACCCTGACACTTGTTTTGGTGACATATAAAAGGTTCTCGCTATAAAGTCCCTCATCAGCATGGCATTGATTTTGGTGAAGCGGCGTTTAAAGATGCGAGACCGTCCACTGGAGCGACAGACAGCTCAAGCTGAGAGACGATCAGATGGAGACACACACTCTCTCTTTCCAGCCCAGATGGCTCCTGACCTCTCTATTTGTTTCAGCTAATTAACCAGCCCACATGAAGCTCAGAAACAACACAAACCAACACGCCAATCACACGCCTGTTACGTCCATAAACGCTTATGTGATGAGCAGATGTGACACATGTGGTCACGTACAGTACTGGTCAAGGACAGGACCTTCAGAAAAGCTTTGGCATATGGAGAAAGTGTTCATCAAACTCGATTTCTAAATTATCATTTTTAGCATCATTTTTGCAGTTCTGGTTGGTGACACTTGTATAGAAAGTACACATTTTACATTTAAATATGTTATTATAACAAAATATTTGACAGCACAATGACACCACTGATTAACCACATTTTTTTGTAAAGAAATTAATACTTTTATTCAGCAAGGACGCATTAAATTGATCAAAAGTGACATTTATAAAGATTCTATTTCAAATTAACGCTGTTCTTTTGAACTTTCTATTCATCAAAGAATCCTGAAAAATAAAATGTATGACAGTTTCCACAAAATATGAACTATTTTCAACATTGATAATAATCAGAATTGGATTGAGTTTTAATTGAATGCAAATGCGAATTCAAATTGAATGATTTAACTCAATTATCCTATAGGTTTTAAAGAAAAGTGAAGATTGGACCTCATGAATTACAATAAGTATTAAATGAATGAATTAATAACAACACTAGTAACAACATGACACTTGGGGCCTTCTGTGCCAATTTTGGTGGCCCATCTTACCCCAAATGTCTAATTTTATCTTAAAAACTATAAATTTTACTCCACAAATGTAAAAACATGAATGTGTCCACAAATGCCACAAAAACTTTGATATTTAATATAATACAATGCCATAGATCAATTAACCTCAAAACGGTTTGGCAACACTTTAGTGTGGGGAACACATATTCACTATTAACTATGATTTTTGCCTCATTAAACTCCTAATTACTGCTTATTAATAGTTAGTAAGGTAGTTGATAGTTTATGTATTGGTAGGATTAAGAGATGTAGAATATGATCATGCAGAATAAGGCATTAATATGTGCTTTATAAGTACTAATAAACAGACAATATCCTAGTGATATGCATGATAATAAGCAACTAGTTAATAGTGAGAATTAACCCTAAAATAAACAGCTTTGACTGATCACATGATTTAAAAAATAGCATAGCCATTCATCAAGTGTTGAGAGGAGATTCTGTGGCATCTATGGTCAAGAGAAATAATTAAGGTGTGCGGGTCATCTTACCCCAGCTCTCACACCTGTCACACTCTTTTTTTTAAACGCATCACGATGAACTTTATCAGTATAATCAGCAGCCGTTTTTTAATTTTCTGAATAAATCTGTTGCCGTTCTTGTAAATGAGCAACCTATGTAACGTCTTAATGGAATAAAGGAATGGAAGGAAGGAATGAGAGTTAATTGATTTATTGTGTGTTCCCGCAGGAGGAGGTGCTGGTATCCCTGTGCAATCAAAGCCGGCTTATTTTAATACCGTAATCTGATTCCAGTGTGTGTTGTGTTGTGTGTGTGTGTGACACCACTAACAGCAACACGGCAAAATTACATTTCACCAAGTAATCGAATCACAACGGCACTAATGCACAAAAGCGCTGCCCTTGCAGAGCCAAACTCCACACACACACACACACTTCGACATCTTTCTTGTTGACTTGTTTTGAGCCTTGTGGTGACATCACCTCTGTAAACCGCTCTTTTATTTCTCATGTATTATTTTAAATGTGACATTTACCGGAGCGAGCTGGTTTTGTCAATCACTCACTGACATATAAAGCTTTACCCTTTACAGACGGTTATTACAGCGCCTTCCCAGAGCACGTCCAGGTCATATTTCACCCCAAAATCAAAAGATGTTTTGCTTGAAAAGTGCACTATCATTCTGAACGCATCGACATTCAGTGTCCAGATCCCGTTCAGGGCAGCCGCTTGTCCTTCTCCACGTCGACGGCGTCACTCTTGGACGTCTATGTGATATAAAACATGCTGTTTATTAGCGTGTCCATCAGCGGAGCACATATAAAACACTGCCTTTTACCACTAATGAAGTGACTCAGGGAGCATTAATGTGTACGGCTGCGCTCATTTCCTGGGTTCCTCAGAAAACAAAGCGTCTGAGGGCAGACGGGGCTCTTTGAGGAGCCAGCAAAAAGCCTCGTTCGTTTGTGCTTGAACCTGCAGACAAACGGCATTCATCTCAATTCATTAGAGCCACTGACACACGCACAAACAGACAAACATGAGTGCTTTTAGCGGACCAGCGGATAAATTGACGAGTGAATGGAACAGGATTCGTATATTAGCTAAGAGCAGGTCGAATCAGGGTTATTAAACTGCCACGAGTTTTGTTTATAAATTCAAGATTTTAATATTGATATAATTCTATTCTGTTTGAGATGGCCAGCAGCAAATAAACAACTTTTTCCAGTGTCGTAAGTAGAAGCTTTCTTCTTGACAGAATACGCTTTGTGAGATTCATTATTTCAATTAATAGATCTTATTATGTTATAGATCTTATGTTTTATTATTCAAATAATTTTTATTGAAACGGTCATAACTGGATCTCGTGGTGAAACATCAGTCTTCTCTCTGCTGATGTACAGGAGTCCGTCTGTCCTTCCATTTATCTATCATCGGTCCATCCATCCATCCATCCATGTATCCCTCCATCCATCCATCCATCTATCATCCATCCATCTATCATCCGTCCGTCCATCCATCCATCCATCCATTCATCCATCCATCCATCCATCCATCTATCCATCTATCATCCGTCCGTCCATCCATCCATCCATCCATCCATCCATCCATGTATCCCTCCATCCATCTATCATCCATCCATCTATCATCCGTCCGTCCATCCATCCATCCATCCATCCATTCATCCATCCATCCATCCATCCATCTATCCATCTATCATCCGTCCGTCCATCCATCCATCCATCCATCCATGTATCCATCCATCCATCCGTCCATCATCCGTCCATCCATCCATCCATCTATTATCCATCCATCCATCCATCAATCCATCCGTCCATCATCCATCCATCCATTCATCATCCGTCTATCTGTCCATCCATCCGTCCATCCATCCATTTATCCATCCATCCATCTATCATCAATCCATCCATCCATCATCCATCATCCGTCCATCCATCCATCCATCCATCCATCCGGGGTGGCCTCTGCTAGGCTTGGTTCACTGCCTCCAACACCCTGGTTCTCCGGTCCGTGTTTTGACAACAAGTGCTTTTCCCTCTTTTGACAAAACCCTGACGCGCCAAATTTGAGTCCGTCTTTGCTCGCATCCACCCTCAGAAGTGGGCCCACCGATCTGACCGTGCCCAGGGCACGAGGCACCCTCCCTGGGCTGGCCAGTGAGGTCTGAGAGCATGGAGCTCCCAGGCGTGTTTAGATTTTGAGGGCTCACTCTGGTGGGCTTTGGTGACTGCCTCCAACACCCTGGAGGACTTCCATCCATCCAGGGGGCCCATCCACCTTCTCTGACCGCCTGGGGTGGCCTCTGCTGGGCTTGGTTCACTGCCTTGTACGCCCTGGAGCTCTTCCAGGCTTCCATCTGTTCAGAGGAACCCAACCAACTTTCCTGACCGACCAGGGTGCTCTCTTGTCGGCTTGGGTGACTGCCACAAACACCCTGGCGCTCTGGAGGACTTCCATCCATCCATCCATCCATCCATCCATTCATCCATCCATCCATCCATCCATCCATCCATCCATCCATCCATCCATCCATCTATCATCAATCCATCCATCCATCCATCATCCATCATCTGTCCGTCCGTCCAACCATCCATGTATCCATCCATCCATCTATCTATCATCCATCATCCGTCCATCCATCCATCCATCCATCCATCCATGTATCAATCCATCCATCCATCCATCCATGTATCAATCCATCCATCCATCCATCCATGTATCAATCCATCCATCCATCCATCCATGTATCAATCCATCCATCCATCCATCTATCTATCTATCTATCTATCTATCTATCATCCATCCATTCATCCATCCATCCATCCATCCATCATCCGTTCATCCATCATCCATCCATCCATCCATCCATCCATTCATCCATCCATGTATCCATCCATCCTCCATCCATCCATCCATCCATCCGTCCATCATCCGTCCATCCATCCATCCATCCATCTATCCATCATCCATCCATCCATGTATCAATCCATCCATCCATCCATGTATCAATCCATCCATCCATCCATCCATCCATCCATCTGTTTTTCTGATAGACTTTATTACCTTCAAAACATTTAAACTTCAAACTACAAGCTTTTAAGACTTTTTCAAACTTTATGGTCTGGCTTTCTCAAGCCAACTTGTACTACTAGTAAAAATCCAATTTCTGATATCAAAAATTAGCATTTTAACTAGTAAAAATGTAATTGTTGATATCAAGAATTAATATCCTGGGAATGAGTAAAAGTCAAAAGGGCTTGCCATAGCCCTACACGCACTAGCGTAGCTACGGGTGGCATTGACCCACCCAGATTGACAGCTTGCCCATCCTGTCAGATCCAGGGAAATACTTTTTTTTTTTTTAAATAATAATACTATATTCTAACATTTAACAATTCTTCAATAATTATTTTAAATGTGATTTATTTTGTCATGCATCAGAACTCTATGCTAATATTAATAAAAAATATGCTAATTAATCTCTTCAGTTGCATCACGCCAGTAGTAATGTTACGTTCTTCTTCACGGCAATATCTGTATTCAATTCCAACTAGCAGCGCCCTTTTTTTGTTATAAAAAAATGGCTAAACTGCCATTTATGACACATTTAAGAAAGAAACACGTCTTGACAAAGATGACAGGACGCCATAACACTTTTGTCGTTTGAAAGTGAACTAACAGAATATGATCTTTAATTCAAAACCCAGACAAATCCGACTTGTTTAGAGAACAGACATCAGCCATACAAGGTAGGCTATGGGTAGGTTTTTAGTCTGGCCCGCCGTGGCATGGCTATGCAATATTTGCATAATATTTGTGAGCAAGTGGTTTTCTGAAATGTACATAAGCCACAACAATGGCAATGGCAGGTTTCGATACAGGACTCAGACATTGTGATTTCTCTTCGTGATATAGTTATCAGGACTCGGGTTGGATCTCTCTCCTGCTTTGTTTTCACGTCGCAGCCGCTCACACTTGATCGCACAGAGCTTAGTGCTTACAGGTGAAGTATTTTGTTTCTGCGACACTAGTAAGCACTAGCGGAATTTCAAAAATAAAGCAACCTTGCAAACGGTCCTTCCACTCGTTTCACCTAAACATCACAAACACACAGGGCTTGAGAAGGCATCAACATGTAGAAGTAGACTATATTAAAAGACAACAGACAATAAAAGATCCAACATATGAGGAATACTTTTAGCTGTGTTGCTATGTTTCAATTGGATTTTTCTTCCAAATTCCAATAGCCCACCCACACTATTACAGGCACACCCATCATCCACTTTCTGCCTACATGTGTTCAATAATCTGTTGTCGGCTGTATGTCACAATACAGGGGAAAAAATAAAGATCTGACGCTACTTACTACATTACACCGCGACTGCAAAATGAAAATTACCAGAACTCATTTCTCATGTCATTCCAAACCTGTATTCTGCTATGTCAGCGACACAAAAAGAGCATCTATCACGCTCAAAAACACCACAGAAGCATCATAAAAAGTGGTCAAACGTTTGAAGTAATTATCACTGAATGATCATTCTGTCATCATTTACTCTCCCTCATGAGGTTCTGAACCTTTCTTTGGAAGTCAATGGTCACCAAAACTGCTTGGTTCCCAACATTCTTCAAAATATCTTCTTCCATGTTCGGCCGAGGAAAGAAAGTCCCACAGGATCAGGACGAAATGAGGGTGAACTAACCTTTTAAATTTCAGTCTGTTCCTCATACAAATGACTTCAGAAGTCATATGGAGGACTTTCATTATGTTTATGATACTGTTATGGTTTTTATTGACACGTCTGTCAATTTTACTAAATGCTATAGTATAGAAAAAGAGCTGTGTGATGAGTACATGACGACAGAATCTTCACGTTAAGTCAATTATTCTTTTAAGTGTTGTAATTAATATGCAAATTAAATACTTACAAACTTTAAAATACATGCTAAATTTGTTGTTCACGATAATAGCCTTGGATTGAACGGAGGCTTTACCAGCGAATTACGAAATCCAGCAGCGGGACGAGCGAGACGGAGAGCGTGACTCTTTTTCTGTCAGGTGTCACTGGCTGTTTCACGCGGGTCATCCATCATGAGCGTCTGACATGAGCCAATGATAGCGCTGTGCCCCGCTGTTAGCCTCCTTAAGCCCTGTCTCATCTGTCTTTACCTCACACACACTCACATATACTCATGCACTTACACACACATACTCACTCACACACGCACTCACACATACACACACGCACGCACACGCGCACTCACACGCATACACACACACACTCACACATACACACGCATGCACACACGCACGCACACACACACGCACACGCGCACTCACACGCATACACGCACTCACACATACACACGCACTCACACGCATGCACACACACACACGCGCACTCACACACACACACACGCACTCACACACACACACACACACGCACTCACACATACACACACGCACTCACATGCATGCACACACACACACGCACTCACACACACACTTACGCACACGCACTTACGCACACGCGCACTCTCACGCACACATATAAACGCACGCACACACACCACACTCTCACACCACACACTCTCACACCACACGCTCTCGCAAACACACGCTCTCGCAAACACACGCTCTCGCAAACACACGCTCTCGCAAACACTCTCACGTACACACACTCGCACGCACACTCTCGCACGCACTCTCGTACACACACGCACTCACACGCACACCACACACTCACACCACACACTCAAACCACACACTCACACCACACACTCTCACACTCACACGCACACGCACACACTCACACGCACACACTCACACTCACACGCACACACTCACACGCACACACGCACACACTCACACTCACACACACTCACAAGCACACACTCTCGCACACACACTCTCGCACACACACTCTCGCACACACACTCTCGCACACACACTCTCGCACACACACTCTCGCACACACACGCTCTCGCAAACACTCTCACGTACACACACTCGCACGCACACTCTCACACACACGCACTCACACGCACACCACACACTCACACCACACACACTCGCACGCACACTCTCGCACGCACTCTCGTACACACACGCACTCACACGCACACCACACACTCACACCACACACTCAAACCACACACTCAAACCACACACTCACACCACACACTCTCACACTCACACGCACACGCACACACTCACACGCACACACTCACACTCACACGCACACACTCACACGCACACACTCACACGCACACACGCACACACACACTCACACTCACACGCACACACACTCACACACACTCACAAGCACACACACTCACAAGCACACACTCGCACGCACACACTCGCACGCACACACTCGCACGCACACACTCGCGCTCTCACAAACGCGCGCTCTCACAAACGCGCGCTCTCACAAACGCGCGCTCTCACACACGCACGCTCTCACACACGCACGCTCTCACACACGCACGCTCTCACACTCTCGCGTACACACACTCTCGCGTACACACACTCTCGCGTACACACACTCTCGCGTACACACACTCTCGCGTACACACACTCTCGCGTACACACACTCTCGCGTACACACACTCTCGCGTACACACACTCTCGCGTACACACACTCTCGCGTACACACACTCTCGCGTACACACACCCACACGCACACACTCGCGCGCACACTCGCGCGCACACTCGCGCGCACACTCGCGCGCACACTCGCGCGCACACACTCTCGCGCGCACACACTCTCGCGCACACACACTCTCACAAAACACACACTCTCACAAACACCCACACTCTCACAAACACCCACACTCACTCACACACACACACTCACTCACTCACACTCTCTCACACACTCTCTCACACACTCTCTCACACACTCTCTCACACACTCTCTCACACACTCTCTCACACACTCTCTCACACACTCTCTCACACACTCTCTCACACACCATCATACAATTGTAAAATGCACTTGCCCTCGACTCAACATCCTATAGTGAGAGAAATCATCTTTTTCTTGTCATTTATTTCACGCACGCGAGGACCTGGCAGGGACGTGTTTGATCAAAGCAAGGCCGGGTTAAAAAAAAGAGAAGGTAAAGAGAGCGAGAGAGAGAGAGACAGACATAAAGGGAAGAAAAGCAAAAGGAAATATTTCCTGTGGGAAGCGTCACAGCTTTTTTATTTTGAAGTTTTGATGGGGCCTGTGAAGGGAAAGAGATGACAGGAGTGAGCGAATATGGATCAGGGGACACGGCAATCTAACACCTGACGGACAGCGGAGGAGAGAGAGACTGATCCCTGTCTGTTACACATCAGTCTGTCTCTCTCTCTCTCCGCGCTGACAGGATGTGTGATCACCTCTTCCTGTGCGTCACCTCTCACACACTCACTGTCTAGGTGTGTAAAACTCATCCCGCCTCAAACGCTGGACTGACAGTAAAGGCTGCTCTCGTCTGACCCCTGACATCTCACACCAGACTGACCCGCTCAAAAGTTTTACTTTTTTTTCAAAGAAATAAATACTTTAATTCACCAAGGAATGCGTGAAACTGATCAGTAAATACATTTGTAATGTTACAAAACATTCTATTTTAAAGGGGTCCTATAATTCTCTTTTTACAAGATTTAAAATAAGTCTCTGATGTCCCCAGAGTGTGTATGTGAAGTTTTAAACGGACCGTTTTTGTGTGTGTCCTTTTAAATGCAAATGAGCTGCTGCTCCCGCCTCCTTTCAGGAAGAGGGCGGGGCTTCAAGAGCTGGTGTTAGCAGCTCCGATTACCTCATGCAGACACGCACTGAAAATGACAGAAACTGTTCAGCCTTTTATGTTCGGACAATGATGGAGAGACTCAAGAAGAAGAGACAACATGTAGAATGAAGAGAGAACAGGGATAGTTTAGTTTAATTACGGTTATAACTTATGATGTCATCTTGCTTTATGACATGCTATTGTATTTGTGTTCGTACTGTATTAATAAATGTGAAAGACGGATGACAGCTTGAGCGACTCCCAAATGTGCTCGACTACAACAACTCTTCCTCTTCTCAACATGTTCCCGGTGGCGGGTTTATGTAGATGTTAGGGTTAGTGATGTCACTAGCTCGTTGTAGTCCCTACCAGCTGTTTGTTGTAGTCCTTAAAAAGCGATTTCTGTAAAAGAAAATATCTCCCTTTGCTTTGAACTTTGAGCGTCGTAACTTTGCAGATGTTGTTCATGCTCAAACAGCAACATCACACACTCACTGAAGTTAAACAAGTCAAATCATAATCAACCACCCCTTTAAATAAATGCTGTTCATCATCGAACTTTCTGTTCATCAAAGAATCCTGAAAAATCAGTTTCCACAAAAATCTGCTGTTTTCAACACTAATAATAATCATAAATGTGTCTTGAGCATCAAATCCTCATATGAGAATGATTTCTGAAGGATCATGTGACTCTGAAGACTGGAGTAATGATGATAAATTCAGCTTTGATCGCAGGATATAAATTACATTTTACTATATATTCAAATAGAGAACAGCTGCTTTAAATTATAATAATATTTCACTATTTTTACTGCATTTCCTGTATTTCTGATGACATAAATGCAGCCTTGGTGAGCAGAAGAGAGTTTTGAGTAGCACTGTATCCACTGACTGATGAAAACGGCTGAATAATTCCTTTACTCCATTAAGGAATGTCTCCAAGCGTTGACTTTAGACTGCGAGTGTGACCCAGGTGAGTGTGTGAGCGCAGCGAGGGTGTGTTTTATGAAAGCGGATGAATCATTGATGTTTATCGCAGTCAGGAAGCTGCCGCTCGTGACATTAATGAACCGCTTTCTGTTCTTCATTCTCTCAGATTCTCTCGGATGAAGCTTTCGGAGTTGTTGACATTTTTGCTCTTTTGGTTTGTTTGCGTTTGTTCTGTGTGTGTGCATCATCGGGAAGTATCAGACGAGCGCGCTTCATCAAACTTTAACGATCCGTCACCACGCACAGCGCTGGCGTCTTTAAACCCTCCCCTCGTTTCAACTCCTGATCTCTGGCTGTCTCTCCAGGCATATTTACCAGCGATCAGGCGCGTGTTTGCGACGGGGTGCCGCGCGCTCACAGGAAGCTGACAGCCTGTTATCTAGTCATTAGGAAATCACAAGTAGCAAACAATCATCGTCTCTATATCTCTCTCACGTCTCGCTCCAGCACAAACACACCTGCATCACGTTGGGCTGTATAGGGCTCTTGATTTGATCTGTGATTTGATCTGTGATTTGATCACAGACTTCCCAAACTTTCAGAAGTAAAGCATCTTCTTGAGATTCTAAGTTAATATTTCAGTAATTTAGGTAACACTTTAGTATGGGGAACACATGTGTGACCCTGGACCACAAAACCAGTCATAAGTCATTTTTTTAATTGAGATGTATAGATCATCTGAAAGCTGAATATAATCTTTCCATTGATGTGTGGTTTGTTAGGATATGACAATATTTGGCTGAGATACAACTCTTTGAAATTCTGGAATCTGAGGGTGCAAAAAAATCTAAATATTGAGAAAATCTCCTTTAAAGTTGTCCAAATGAAGTCCTTAGCAATGCATATTACTACTAATAATACATTTATGATATATTTACGGTAGGACATTTACAGAATATCTTCATGGAACATGATCTTAATATCCTAATGATTTTTGGCATAAAAGAAAAAAGGATCATTTTGACCCATACAGTGTATTGTTGGCTATTGCCACAGACACACCCGTGAGATCAGGACTGCTGTTGAGCTCCAGGGGCACATATTCACTATTAACTATGACTTTTGCCTCATTAAACTCCTAATTACTGCTTATTAATAGTTAGTAAGGTAGTTGATCGTTTATGTATTGGTTGGGATGTAGAATATGATCATGCAGAATAAGGCATTAATATGTGCTTTATAAGTACTAATAAACAGACAATATACTAGTGATATGCATGATAATAAGCAACTAGTTAATAGTGAGAATTAACCCTAAAATGAAGTGTTACCGTAATATAATGACACATTCACTTGTTTATGATTTTCTGATATGTGTTAATGGTCACATGACAGATAGCTGATTGTAAATTACCTAGAGCTTGTTGTTTTGTTGGAGCAGAGCAATAGATGAGTGTCACCTTGCATTTCCAATATTAACGTCAAGACAATTTATATATATAGTAAATAATAATGGCCCCAGTACAGATCCTTGGGGGACTCCACTTCCATTGAGTCTGATTTGACACTTTCCACCTGCACACATTGAGTTCTTCCCTTTAGTAAATAAGTATTAAACCACGGAACTACATTGTCTGATAAACCAACACTTCTAAGCAAATCTAGCAAAATCTCATGGACCGCTATGTCAAAAGCTTTAGTTAAATAGTGGTGTTTTTCACCTAGGGACCCCACACGGTCATTTACAATTTTAGGACAGCCGTAATGGTGCCGTTTTTTTACGAAATCCTGTTTGGTTGCTAGACAAAAGTTTACGAATATGTGAAACCTGTGTCAGTTGTTCACTGATGAAACTTTCCAAAAGTTTTGACAAAATACAAAGCTTTGAAATAGGTCTGTAGTTATCTAATAAAGTGGTTGTTAAGGAAAGATTGAACAAATACATCAATGGTGGTGAGAATATCAGTCTAGGTCTTTTGATGCAGAGCAAACATCAGAAGAGGTTTGCGTTTGTTCTTTAATTGCTAATGTGACCTTTGACACCACAGACTGAACTAAATGAAGCATTGCTTGGTCATTGGTCGACCTAAACTGGTATTATCTAATGGTGTACTTTACATTTAACAGCTGATTGGTTGATTGTAATCCATTACACACCTTTCTATCAAAGTTATCTGACATTATCAAGATGAATTTGTTCTGACACAGTTTATTGTCACCATTTTCTAAACTATAGCGAATAAACTGTGAAAATGTTGAAGGTGTCTGAATACATTTTGATTTGACTAAGTACTGATTAATATTAATAAACTGCATCTACTTACTATCGGGTTAGTGTTTGGTTTAGGGTTATGTAATTATAAATCACTTATTACATTAAGTAAGTAATGTGTCTAACAGTGTTACAAACTTCAATACTTCAATTAAATCACAGCCTTTGATTCGAAAATCATTATTAAATCTGCAATTTCAGTTTTATTTTGATGACTTGTGCATCCCAATTTCTGTGTTTAAAAGTTTAAAATTCTCAGCTTTTCATTATTATCTCCCAAACCCTCCTGGTCTATTAGTTCTTGGGGACTTTAAAGTAGACCGATGGACTTGTTTGTGGGACTGTTCTCCTGTGACGTCAGGCTCCAAAAGCTTCCAGCTAGAGCGAGGTCTTTCTGCAGCTGCACAAGATCTCCAAACCACTGCTTTCTAATAAAAACAGGGCGGTGTTTATCGACTGTTTGCGTTTGAATCTATTTCACAGCACACGACTTGTCAATTCAGCTTATTCTCTACAAGCGAGAGCAGGCTAATG
The DNA here is from genome assembly GCA_039654625.1 of Rhinogobio ventralis. Taxonomy (NCBI): domain Eukaryota; kingdom Metazoa; phylum Chordata; class Actinopteri; order Cypriniformes; family Gobionidae; genus Rhinogobio; species Rhinogobio ventralis. The sequence continues at coordinate 1,486,732 of CM077210.1, read as the reverse complement.
TCATTACTCCAAACCCTGGGCTAAAGATGCCGAGCTCCCCTCACGCTGAGGCGACAACTGTGTTGTGTTGTGTTGTTTTCCTCTCCCATCTCTCGCTGCAGCTGGAGGACACGCAGATCGATCCTTCTCCAGCGTAAGGATTCGCCACTGAAATTTTCATTTGTTACAAAGCGGCCCCAAACAGCCGGGAGGGCCCACTGTCGCCCCGCATTAGGGAGAGCGGGAGCTAATAAAGCACTAGCCCGGGGTCACGCGCGACAATAGGCAACTCCGTGCCAGCTCCCATTAGCGCACGCACAAATCCATGGCCCAAAAATTTCCGCTGAAATTACCATCTTTGGTATCCTTGTAGCAGGATGTCAGCTGGGGAAGTGTGGTGGAGATATCTGAGCTGTCAGTGCGCTTGAGACTCAACCGGCCCTCCTGCCCTCCGGCCGCCGCTAACTATTGCACTCCTCTCAGAGTCACATCTGCACACGCAAAACTTCACGCGGCACTCGATGGACCAAAGACAGCGGCGCTTCGGCACGCTCTCGGGTTCGGGGTAGCTCGCCAAAAAAACTGGTTGTGCATATTAATATGGCACCATGCGCCCAATGGTAATTCAAATATGAATGCATTTATATAATTTAACAGCGTTTAAATAAGCAGATGGCCGCTGTAGCCATGGCTGTTTCTCCTTAAACTAGTCTCTAAAATCATTATATATGATGATAAACAATTCTGTACTTTTCTGTAACACATTCACAAAATAAATAAAGACTCAGAGTCTGAAATATCTATTTTAAAGGATTACTTCACTTCAAAATAAAAATGTCTTTGACCCTCATCCAAAATGTTCATGTCTTTTTTTCTTCAGTCGAAAAGAAATTCAGTTTTTTTGAGGAAAACATTCCAGGATTTTTCTCTATTTAATGTATTTTAATGGCAACTAACCCAGACAGGAATAGGAAGTAGTAGACTAGTTGGAAGTACCGACCCTATTCCTCGTCTGGGATCATCAGAGCCTCTGAAGCCCTTCCTCTGAAACTGCATAGATTGGGACCTTCAACCGTTGATTGCCATTAAAATACATTATATAGAGAAAAATCCTGGAATATTTTCCTCAAAAAAAACTGAATTTCTTTTCGACTGAAGAAAGAAAGACATGAACATCTTGGATGAGATGGGGGTGAGTAAAATATCAGGAAATGATCAGGAAAGTGAACTAATCCTTTAATACAGAGAAAATGACAAAATGACCAAACAAGCCTTTACCTCTGACTATGAGTCCAGCGAAGTTGGAGACGCCGGATCCTCTCTCTGATTGGGTGACGCAGCGGTACAGATCCTGGTCCTGACTGGTCACCTCTCTCAGTCGGAAGGAGGCTGCAAACTTTCTGTGGTTGATGTTTTTCTTCTCCGCCACTGGAATGTCCTCTCCGTTACGCCGCTATATATGTCATAAGAGGAAGAGAGATGACAAATAAAATATGTGCAGGTCTGATTCAGTCATTTTCTCCCAATTATAACAGCATCAGATGTCACAGTTCACCCAAAGTGTGTCAATGTTCACAATGTTCCATGTTATGTGCTTTGGAATATGGATTTAAGGTTGGGCGCTTTTTAAAGACACTCATCAGATTATTGCAGAAGTGAAAGTTATAAGTGATAATAAGAGGACAAAGACACCGCATGCAAGTTTTCTAGTCAATCGGACTGACTGTTGCGTAACTATAGCCATTTTCATGTTGTTGTTTGTTTTTTTTTCATTTTAAAGCGCCACCAAGTGGCCAGTTGCCATGTCATTTTTCACTCGACCACAGACCGAGCCCATACAGAGGTGTACCAAGTTTGGTGAAATTATCTCATTCCGTTCAAGAGGAATAGCCGTTTTAGTAAAAGTGACGCCCACTTCAATTATTTTGACGTCAATCTTTTTTTTTTTTAAATATAATTATCAACTCCAGAGAATCTTTCTGCAATGGTTTGGTTCCGATTGGGCAAAAAACCTAGGACTAGTTCACAAAACTTCGAAAAATCCAAGGATTCCAACGATATAAGACACTTGTTCCTGTGACAAACGGTTTAGGATTATGTGCCATTACATACTTTTGAACGCTGTAGCGCCTCCGTCAGGCCAATTGGAGCGAGCTTTGGTGACGCTGTAGACGGGGTGGGTACTACCATCCCTCAAAGTTTCAAGTCTCTACGACTTACGGTGTGGTCTGCCCGGTCACTTTTAGGGAAGAATGCTGATCTTTGGAAATTCTAAGAATTACAATAGGGTTTCAGCGCTACGCTCATAATCAGTGAGTGAGCTGCTAAATGACTGAATCTAAATGTCTCTGTTGTGGTTTACAGTAAATGCTCTTCCATTCTTTTACCTGAAAAGTGAACATGAATTGGTTGCACTTTATTTTAAGGAGATGTTGTTACAGTGTAATTACAAAAATAAGTATAGAGTACTATTCATTAACTACATGTACTTACTACAGGGTTAAGGTTAGGAATAGGGTTTTTGTTTAGGGGTTAGCTGCAAGTAATTATGCATAATACATAAGCATATGTAGCATGTCTAAATATGCCTCCTTAATAAAGTGTTACTCAGGAATTTGGGACTTGACTCCGTAAGACCACCAGCAGGACTGAGCGTTAAGGCTTGTTCTGGTGGGATGGGGCTGAAGCTCCAGTAATATGCTTGACTGGAGAAGTGACGGCAGTCAGTGTCACAGGCGATCTGTGTGAGTGAAGCATGAGCGCGCGTGCGACAGAGGATCATTCATTAGCCCCTTTAACACTGCCATCTCCTATTAGTCAGAAGCGCAGCAGACACCAGCACTTGCTTGCTGTTCTTAATTTTTCACCTCCTCGTGTATCAGAGCAGAAAAGGTCACTGTTCCTACACACTTTACCACCCTGTCAGATGCTTCCTCTTTCAATCTTTCACTGCATCTTCACCGCACTCCGTCTTCTCTGTGTGTGAAGCCCTCTCATTAGTTAATCACAATCACAGGGCTTCACCTCAGCGCAAGCACAACACAGAGACATCATTAAGAGAGCAGGATTTTCCTTCGGGATAAAGAAAGTGGGAAGATTTGAGGGGCATGAGAGGAGACGCTCTCTCTGTGACAGGCTTGGCTGTAATGAACCCAGCATCCCTCCCCAGCTGCTTGATTAGTAATTGTGCTTATATACACCAGTTGACCATGAATATGCAATATAGTTTTCAAAAATGATGCAATTCTTTGAGTATCATGAAATCAAACTTAAACCGGTACATCCTGAACTTGTCATTCCCGGCCAATTAGGGTGAATCCCATCTCTGATCTAAAGCACGGCTCGCGTTATGAAGAGTTTTAACTCAAGGAAATATGTTTTTATTTTATTTATTTATATTTTTATTCATGCATTGTATTAGGTACTCTTTATTAAAAGTATGCTTCATTTTCACAAGGGTAGTTATGACAGCAAAATAAACAGATTTGCCAACTTTTGAAAGGGAGGACAGTTCCCACCTGCAGCCAGAGTTTGTTGTTGACCGCGTCCCGGACCGTGGCGATGCACTGGAACGTGGCGTTCTGTCCGGCGTTCACCTCCACGTCCCCCAAACGCAGGAAGTGAGGGGATTTATCTGCATTCGAAGGAAAAGACAGCAATGCATGACATTACAGCTCTCAAATATACCAGAATACTAAACCTGCCAGAGTTAACCAGTGCTGTACACTTCCAAAACTATCACAATATGAATCATTTTATTTCACGATAACGATATAAAAATCGCAATATAGGTAAAATCACTTGTTTTTAAACTGCAAGGCTTTATTTATCCATCCATCCATCCATTCATTCATTCATCTATCCACCCACCCACCCAATCATCCAACCACCCATCCATCCATCTATCTATACATCCACCCAACCAACCATCCACCCACATTTACACTGTATGAGCTCTGTTACTTATTTGACATGCATAGAAGTCGTCCAATCATAACAGAAGTCATTTACATACAGGCTCTTAAAGGTAGAGCAGCAAAACAGCCTGTTTAGAAACTCCACCCACCCATTCATCCACCCATCCACCCATCCATCCATCCATCCATCTATCCATCCATCCATCCACCCACCCCCCATCCATCCATACACCCAATCACCCACCCACCCACCCATTTTTCCATCCAACCATCCATCTACCCATCTATTCACCCACCCACCCATCCACCATCCATCCATCCATTCATTCATCTACCCACCCAACCAACCAACCATCCATCCATCCATCCATCCATCCAATCACTCACCCATCCATCCAAACACCCACCCATTTTTCCATCCAACCATCCATCCATCTACCCATCTATTCACCCACCCACCCATCCACCATCTATCCATCCATTCATTCATCTACCCATACACCCACCGAACCAACCATCCATCCATCCATCCATCCATCCAATCACTCACCCATCCATCCATCCATCCAACCACCCATTTTTCCATCCAACAATCCATCCATCTACCCATCTATTCACCCACCCACCCATCCACCATCCATCCATCCATTCATTCATCTACCCACCCACCCAACCAACCATCCATCCATCCATCCATCCATCCATCCATCCATCCATCCATCCAACCACCCACCCATTTTTCCATCCAACCATCCATCCATCTACCCATCTATTCACCCACCCAACCATCCAACCATTCATCCATCCTCCAAACCGCTTGTCCCATGTAGGATCGGATGGCCAGTATCTATAGCCGAGTGCTAAAAATTGACCAAATTTACCATGGGTCATAGAGAGGGTGGAAAATGGTCATAAAAACTGTTTTTGATGCAATCACTAATTCCTGGCATTATAAATGGAATTCAGGGGGAAAAATATAGTGTATGAAAGATCAGATTTATTACTACAGATTTTCAACATATCAATTCACATAGACATAAATTATCTTAGAAACAAATGAATGCTGAATATTTCATTATTTCTGTATTGAAACTGACATACTGCTCTGTCCGGAGGGTGAGAGGAAATCTAACAGCAGATCTTTAGGTGTCAGGCAGGACTGTAGCTGTGCCAAATGAGCCGACACAGCTTTGGGAGCAGAAAGCGTCACATTCACTAGTGTGCCTTCAAAATAAATGCTCTTTTAGCGCTGGAAACACTGTCCAGCACTGATGTACAACAAACCTCCTTCATCTCCCTCTCATCTTGCATCATTTTAATAAGATGTCACTCGTGATCAGCGGGAAGCTTTATTAGCAGCGTTCGGAGGGAATATAATCCGTGTTGGAGTGGCAGTAATCCCTGTGCTCTCATGGACTAGCCGTTAATTGGGAATACCTGTTATATTATCATGGCTAAGCTCTGATCCCAGCGGATGCATCTGACAGACGATCCACACACACACACGACTAGCACTAACCTGGAGAGATGGCAAAATATTAATCACTTAAAATTATATGTGCCTTTGCTGACATGTGGAGTTTTGAACCGTACGTGCGTGTGCGTCACTTGACCCCTGAACGCTGCATGTTAAGTGCAGCACTTGGCACGCAATAAGAGCTGATTATATATCAGACGAACTTCAGTGCTCAGAGGATCTGAACGGCTACAGCTTCATCTGTCGTTATTTACTGTTTGTGCTCATGTGTCCTCTGTGATCATTTATTGATCGCACTGCTCTTTATTGCTGATGTGCCCATAAAAACACTTCCCGCAGCCCACATGATGGTCACACCATTACTGCTCAGTCCCTGAAAATATTTCACTTTTAAAAATTTATCAAAAGACCATTTCATATCAAGACTCGAAATGAAATCACTGGCCCCAACACAAATATTCTATATCTCACTGCAATTCAAAAGTTTGGGGATAGTAAGATTTTAAAAAGTCTCTTCTGCTCACCAAGGCTGCGTTTATATGATCAAAAATACAGTAAAACAGTGAAATATGACTCCAGTGTAAATCAGCTGTTGTCTATGTGAATATATAGTAAAGTGTAATTTATTCCTGTGATCAAAGCTGAATTTATCATCATTACTCCAGTCTTCAGTGTCACATGATCCTTCAGAAATCATTCTAATATGAGGATTTGGTGTTTAAGAAACATTTATGATTATTATCAGTGTTGAAAACACTGTTTCACATTTTTAATATATAATGTATTGTATTGGACAAATGGGGGCTTTGGAGTCAGAAAGGTTGAGAGTCACTGTTAGCGAGCATTTGATTGAAACATCCACTTTTACCATTACAGTATTACTTATAGATGACCATGGATATTGATTCCATGGGGTCTTTAAAAAACTGTCCCAGCAGAGTTAGTTTGATTTCCTGAAGCCTGTGTTTTTTTGGGGGGAAATTATAGCTGCTTTAAATAATAGGGGTGCAGGGTTTGAACCTTCTTCCCAGTCTAGACTTCTGGACCGCACACACACACACACACAAGCTGTTTCTGCTGACTCACCGCATGGGTAGCTGAGCACCTGAATGTCATCGACAGCAATGAAACCTCGTCTGCCGTTCGTCACCTCCACCTCGAAAATGACCTGCGCAGAGAAACAGAGAAAAGTGTCTTTTAGATCAGCTGCCATTCAGTTCATACAGTGTGTCACATCCACCAGCTGGAGTGCCCATGATACCCACCAGAGGGCACTCCTCCGGACTCATTTGCTTTTTCTACCATGAACTAGGTTCAGCTGTTCCCATTATCCTGTTAAGCTCAGTTTTCATAAGCCCTGTGTTTTCACTCATTCGTTGCGAAGTCTTGTAAGTGTCACACTGCATTTCAATGTTTTGGTTTTGACTTTCTGCCTGCTTTCCCAGATTTCCCTGTTTGCCTGTGTTTTTCTGCCCTGTTGTCTTTTTGGATTATCTGCCCTGTGTTTTGACCTATTGCCTGTTTTATGGATTACGTTTATGGATATGGATAAAAGCTGCGTTTGGATCTTCAGTGTTTCACAGTAGTTCATGACACAGCTGGATCAAATTAACAAATGAAAAGAGTTTTCACTATTATTACACTACACCTCTGCTACTACCCTTGTGAAAAAGAAGTGTGCTTAATTGCACTGAATGTGCACTTGTACTGCACTTCAAATATTATAGGTATATTTGGCAACACTTCATTTTACAGTGTCTTTGTTACATGTACTTGTTATACTAATAACAGTAAATGATGCATAATTACATGCAACTAAGCCTAAACCAAACCATAACCCTATAGTAAGTACATGAAGAACTGCACTTGCAAATAAAATAATATCAATAAAATAAAAGGTAACACACTTTTAAAAAGTGCACTTTGTAATCATGTCAAATGATGGTTTCACTTTAAAGAACATTTTAAATCATTATGTTTTAATCATTTTTGTCATGCTTTTAAGAAGTGTAGGGTACAACGGGGCTAAAGGCGCCCTTTGATTTTATTTTCCTCTAAACCTCTAGATGGCACACAAACTTGCCTCAGCACTTTCCAAAACATCCGCTTTTCAAAATGCACGTGGAAATTTGTCCGATCCTCGACGTGATCGCGGGCGGCAGTGCAAAGTTGATTCTGCGCTAATTTGATCTAATAATTATTGTTGCAGATTTAAGAAGCAAATAAGAATCGCTAAAATTAATGTTTATATTTTGAGACAAAGGTCTTAATGATTTTAAAGCTACAGTTTTTCAATAAGAGATTGAGAGAAAATGTTAAAGTAAAGTATGGTATTTGGGGTAAAGACACAATAATTAACACGATAATACACAGCCGCTGACTTTAACATTTGTTGACATATGCTTAGATTCAGATGGGAAATATCATATATTAAGATAATCACCATATTTATAATGAAATCATCATATTTAATTTAATTGTAAAAATCTAGTAATCTGTACTATGCCTTGTTTTCTCAGAAACCCCAAGTTAAGATTAATTGATTGGTTTGAGTGCCATTTTGTCAAGCAAAAAAAAAAAAATCACCATTATGGAGATCAGGGTTTCCTTCGGTTGGGCTCTTGGAACATTCATATTAGGGATGTGATGGTGAGGAAATTTTCCAATTCCTATGAAAGTTAAGCTTCCATAGGCATGAACTTAAAACGCGCCAGACTGGACACGCACCGCAAATGACAGTGCGGCCGTGAATGAATGCCCGTGCGGCCGTGCGCATTTTACTTTTGGTTTAGAATTAGCGCCAATTCGGGGGCGGGTTGCTTGAATTGTGGGTTCATTAGCCTATTATTCTTAATGAAAAACACAACAACAAAACAGTACAATGACAAACTCCCTTAAATAGACGCTTTTACATTTAGCTTTGAAACCAAATCTTCCACGATCATCTTTTCTGTCAGCTTTTCACTCTCGTGATGAATGATGAATGACTCCTGCTGCTGATGTGCTGCAACTCTCGTTCGGCTCACACTGTATTGAACATGGTTTTTAATTGTAGTGTCTGTTCTCTAACTGAACTAAATGATTTTATTACTATAAAAATCAAAACGACGGTGGGGGCAGTGCAGCGGTGGGCATGTGATGTAACCGGTGTTTCGCCTGAACACCGGCAACACCGACTACCGCAGCAAGCCTAATTCATATTATTGTAATTCTCTTCCTATTGATGCAGCGATGCAGCATGAAATCACAGTTATTTAGTTTCAAAGGAAGAGAACTAATAAATATGTTGCTTTTAAAAGTTGACCTAGCTTCTGACTGAATAATGAACTATAGTTAATGATATAGTCAGAATCCCTCTATATTTGTGACAATATCTTGTAATTGATCATGCTTGAGTCACACACACACTTCAACATTCAGCATCAAAACACAACAATGCTAACAACAATGGTAGCTATAGTAAGTCATGAGTAAATCTAAAGTAAAGTACTCTCAGTTCTTTTTAGTCACTAGAGCTCTTGTGTAAGTGAACTATACTAACTAAGCATTTGTCAGCACAACATACTATTCCTATTTCACTTTACTTGTTTTTAAGGCAATCGGTTTGCATGCTTTTTTTAAGCAAGTCTAACTAATTAGATTTAGATTAGAACAAAATAAACCACTTTTATGATTTATTTTCACACAAAATCTGTTGCTCCATCAATGTTCAATACAAACATATTTTTTCTGCAATCATACACTATGGGAGTCGTGAAAAGCACGTTTCTTAAGGTGTGCCTTTAGCCCCGTTGTACCCAACTACTTTTGATGTGTTGACTAACATACTAAAGCACGTGTAAAACTGTTGTTAATCTACAGCTTTATATCTCCTCAGCAGCAGCAGTTCTCCCCGTCCTGACGCGGCGGCAGTGAAACAGACGAGTCTCTGTGTCCCGGGGCTTCAGCTGCGTCTGCCTGTGGTCATTAGAGCTATCAGAGATAGTCCCTGTTTATATACAACTAAGCGCCAAATCTCATTGTGTTAATCTTGAAAGACAAAACAGATTTTCCCAAACAGTTGCTCGTTTCCAGGAGAAAAGGCTTCTCGAAGAAACACCCACGCGACGCGAGAACAGAAGAGGTGTCATTGAAAAGCCTGTGAATGGCGAGGTCGGTCTTAGGTTTCCATTATTTAACTCAAAGCACGGCTGAATGGAGTTGAGTTCGCTCAGTATTCTGCCTTGACGTGAAGGTCTGGCTTTCGTACAGCGCTTTCCAAATGAACCTTTAATGTCGTGCCCTGGCGTCAAGATCGCAGCGATCAAGCCTCCGAGCGCTAAGCCTGCAATCTGAAAGTGACCCGGCCGTATCAGGCTAGGGCCAGAGGACAAGCCATTTCAATTAGAGCAGCGGCCATCTGCAGCCTGTGTGAGGGAATATTGATAGCGATTTTCTTCTAGCTCTTTAAACTGATCTCTCTTAAAATGCCTCTGACATTTCCAAAGCAAATCTCAGGGCCGCTCTTGGTCAGTAATGCTTATGAGCCGATTATGATGTAAATCTTCAAAAGTGTTCTGGCTGAACACCGTTAAACAGCCTCTCTCTCTCTCTCTCTCGAGTTAATACTACAGGATTCGCTCGTACAGTAATTCTGCTGATCAGCCAGCGTTTATGCAGAATCTTGTCACAATCCTGCACCAATAGCTGCGTTTCCATTCAAAGTTGCAAGTTTAACTTGGAATATTGCATAAAACACTTGCATATAAAAGCACTGTGTCCATCCCATGTGTTCAAGAGAACAAAATCAGCAAACCTGGTGCAAAATATCAGTGATAAAAATGGAAGTTTCTGCAATCGGGCTCTTTTTCCCTCCATCATAAATGAGTTGCGTGTCAGCGCGTCAGACGAAACTCAATAAATGCTGTCATGTTCTCTTGCATTGGGATGCTGGTGTCTGGAGGGAATTAAACCAAATCATTCTGAAGGCTCAGGCTTTTCAGAGCCACCAAACCAACATTGGCGATGGCATTGGTCCGCTAGTTCCTGTTATTATCGCGTAGTCACATGACTTTTTTATGTGCATTTATGCACATCTTGCTGTTTTTTTAATGCGATATCCCAAAATGTGCATAAAAATAGGTGGATGGAAACATTGGTTAGGGGCGATCGCACTACAGTTTTAATTTCAGTGACTTCAATTCACACACAGACCGGAAACGCAAGCTGTTTCAAAGTCAACCCTCCACAATATCACTAAATCACTCGCATATGAAACTCAAACTTCACTCTGGGCAACTAAATCATGTCTATCATTAGCCATTGGCCAATTGACTCTTAGATTTTACTCGCCAGTGTCTCCAGTGTTGTAGTCGAGACCAACTCATTCAAGTCTGAGTCGAGACCGAGTGCACAAGAGTGACTGCAGAAAAATGGCTGTCTTTTTAATGCAAAAGTGTGAATGTTTTGGAGGGAGAGAGGGGGGCGACCTTCTGTCAGACATACTGAAGATGTTCAGTTTTGAGACTGTCAGCAGTCATCGTATCTGTATTCATTTTATTATTTAATTAAATGAGATTTGGTTTTCTCTGTGACACTTTTGTCCTACTTTGTAAACAGAAAATATATTAAAATAACAGTTGAGAAAAAATGTAGCGTACAACCATGCTTTTGACCATAGTTGGAACTGTACTCTCTATGTTTTTTTTTCCCCCAATGTAATTTCTACAGTTATTATTTATTTACATATCTTTATTATTATGACTTTATTTTTTTAATTATTCTAATTGTATCTAATGTTGTTGTTGTTGTTTTATTTTTTATTAATTTATTTTATTTTATTTTCATATTGTGTTAAATACCAAAACCAATAAAAAGACAATAGAAGAGAAATAATGTAGCAATGTGACTTTCTGGAAAGGGGGATCACTACAGGTTGATGGCAGGTGGACACAGTGTAAAACAGAATCGAGAGCGGGCGGGTCACGGGTGTGGGAGAGAACCTGGCGGGAGTCTCTGCACTAACGTTAGCCTCAAGTCATGCGCAGTTGCGCGCAAGAAAATCACCAATCATTGGACGTGTCAATCAAACATCAATTTAAAGAAATATTAACGTACAGTAATAATCATGAAATATTTTGAATGGGACTCGAGTGGACTCGGGAATAAGTCCAATTCCTAATATGTTCGAGTACGAGTCAATACCGAGTCCAAATGCTCACGAGTCCATGACAAGACCAATAAAATATGGTCTCTAGACCGAGTCCAAGACCGAGTCCGAGTCTCGAGTATACAACACTGGTGTGTGTGTTAGAGTTTAAGTATAAGCATAGATATATTTTCACTCGCTGAACACTGACTGAGCTCTTGAGAGTTTCGCTCTGTCTATTTCAGTTCAGCTCAATGGATGCTCAGCGTACCTGTATCTGACGTACAGTAAACTCTAGTGTGAAGTGCACGACTTGAGATCAAGCAGAAGATTTCTCCGGTAGTGGGCGGAGCTAATGTGCAAACGTCAATCTCATTGGCTGGTGATCATCTATTACCATCCCTGTTTTGATTTCAGCGAATCAGTTCGAGCGAACGCTGACAACGTGATTAATATTCATGAGCACAGCAGCTCAATCCTTAGTGCATTGTATATTGTTATTAATAGTAGAATTAGTGTTGTCTTTTAATAATAATAACTATTATCTATTTTTTTTTTACAGAAATATTGAATGACCAACAATATCTTAAGCACCACCACCAGTCCTAAGTTTAGTTAAAATTTGCAAATATACATTCATACACAGTTACCAAGTTAATTCTAATTACTAAAGTTCTATCATTAAATAGTGCTTGATTATCATAACATAATATAATGCTTGATTGACTGTTAAAGGGGTCCTATAATGCCCCTTTTTACAACATGTAAAATAAGTCTCTGATGTCCCTAGACTGTGTATGTGAAGTTTTATCTCAAAATATCCCACAGGTCATTTTTATAGCATCTTAAAATGTCACTTTTTAAGGGTGAGCAAAAACACGCCGTTTTTGTGTGTGTCCCTTTAAATGCAAATGAGCTGCTGCTCTCTGCTCCCTTTCAGGAAGAGGGCGGAGCTTCAAGAGCTTGTGTTAGCAGCTCCGATTACCTCACGCAGACTACAACAACTCTTCCTCTTCTCAACATGTTCCCGGGGGCGGGTTTATGTACATTTTAGGGTCAGTGATGTCACTAACTCGTTGTAGTCCCTACCAGCCGTTTGTTGTAGTCCTTAAAAAGTGATTTCTGTAACAGAAAATATCTCCCTTTGCTTTGAACTTTGCCGATGTGGTTTATGCTCAAACAGCAACAATCACACACTAACTAAGGTTAAAAAATCTAATCATAATCAAGACTGTACATTTTGATATTTAAAAAGCTGTGCCATTTTAGAAAGATAAGCTGATTTAGATATATATATATATATTAAATAGTATATCAGTCTGGTGAGTAAACTAAAACAATTCCTAGCCAATGGTGATTCTATTGCCATTATTATTACTTTACATCAGCACTCAGCAATATCCAGTTAACGCAATTTTTTTATGCTCCATATTGTTAGTGGAGAAATTTCCATGACGTTTTAAGTTTTTACTGATTCTTCCAGGCTTGAAAATCTTCATTTTATTCCCAGATTCCCTGACATTTGATTGAAAGACTCTGAGCTGAGGAAAAGGCTTTGGCAAGAGTGAAAATTGCTGAAATGAGAAGAGAGGGAAAGAACAGAGGTGAGAAAAAAAGAGATATTCTGGGAGTGGTGTGACATCCCACACCCCAGCAATTATCCCATCAGAGCCGGACAAAAGCAGCTCTGAACTAGAGAGGCGCACGGCTAGATATTTCCAGAGCTGTCAGCGGGCGTCCTGAATGACCAGTCGACTTCAGAAGCCCTGAATAATTAGGCTAAGGCTAGTCAGGGTGTATAACTGTAATAATCAGTGTTGTGTCTGTTCAGCAGGATCACACACATTCAGTCCCATTGCTCTCATTTATTGTTCCTGTAAATGTAAGAGACTCTTTTAGGGCCCTATGATTTCACGGAATCCAGTCATAAAAACGGAATTTACTGTATAACACAGAATGTTGCGGTTTTTGTAAAAAAAATTATGAATAAATAAAAAGTAGGTCAGCACACATCATGATATCTCAAAGCTCTTCACAGCAACCCGTCAAAATAAAAGTTCGATTCGAAACTCACTCACTCACTCACTCGCTCACTCGCTCACACACACACTCGCTCACTCACACACTCACACACTCACTCGCTCACTCGCTCACTCGCTCACTCGCTCACACGCTCACACAAACACGCACATTCACACACTCGCTCACTCACTCACACACTCACTCAGTCACTCACTCGCTCGCTCACACGCTCACACACACACGCACACTCGCTCACTCGCTCACTCACTCACACACTCTCACTCACTCAGTCGCTCACTCGCTCGCTCACACACACACTCGCTCACTCACACACTCACTCACTCACTCACTCACTCACTCACTCGCTCACTCACTCACTCACTCACTCACTCACTCGCTCACTCGCTCACTCGCTCACTCACTCGCTCGCTCACACGCTCACACGCTCACACAAACACGCACATTCACACACTCGCTCACTCACTCACACACTCACTCAGTCACTCGCTCGCTCACACGCTCACACACACACGCAAACTCGCTCACTCGCTCACTCTGTCACTCACTCACACACTCACTCAGTCGCTCACTCGCTCGCTCACACGCTCACACACACGCACACTCGCTCACACACTCACGCTCACACACACACACTCGCTCACTCGCTCACTCACTCACACACTCGCTCGCTCGCTCACACGCTCACACACACACGCTCACGCTCACGCTCACACACACTCGCTCACTCACTCACACACTCACACACTCACACACTCACACACTCACACACTCACACACTCACACACTCACACACTCACTCGCTCGCTCGCTCACTCGCACACTCGCACACTCGCACACTCGCACACTCACTCACTCACTCACACACTCACACACTCACTCAGTCACTCACTCGCTCGCTCACACGCTCACACGGTCACGCACACACGCGCACTCACACACTCGCTCGCTCACTCACTCACACTCTCGCTCACTTGCTCACTCGCTCACTCGCTCACTCACTCACTCACTCACTCACTCGCACACTCGCACACTCACTCACTCGCTCCCTCACTCACTCATTCACACTCACACGCTCACACACACACGCACAATCACACACTCGCTCACTCACTCACACACTCGCTCGCACACTCGCTCACACAAGTGTGTGCGTGAGTGTGAGTGTGCGTGTGCATGTGTGTGAGAGTGTGTGTGCGTGCGTGCGTTTGCCCTGTTGTCATGTTGACGGCAGATCAGTCTGGATGAGGAAGTCTGCAGCTTTGCTGTCAATCAGAACCTCATCGTAAGAAAACACACACACCACTACCTGCAGACATCACTTCAAATCTTCAAAACACACACACATACACTAAAAAGTCTAAGCAAAGCACTTGCTGCATATACACATACTGTATACTACATAAATACTGCATATTTGACAATGTTTACATTATAAAACTCTGAATGGTGATTCTGATGCTCACCGAGGGTTTGTGTTTGGACGGCCTCATGTCTAAACATCCATTACAATCATCCATCATGTTTCTATTGAACACATAAATGACTCTTCAGAGCATTAAATTATGAAACATTGATTACATCTGAAGCCCTGCATGTACCACAATCAATATCGCTTAAGGCTGATGACACACAACACACACACACAGAAAAACATACAACACTCTCAGACAGAAGATGAGGAACATTATGACGAGAGAGAGAGAGAGAGGTGGGGGGGGGGGGGGGGGGGCAGCTCTCATTTTCTTGTTTTCCCTCAGGAAAGAAAGACGAGTCTTCATCGCAGGTTGACAGAGAGCATCACCAACACGATGACTGTGTATCTGCATGTGTGAATGTATTCAGTCCAAACAAGAGTTTTAGAGCTCTGTTATGTGGTTTCTAAGATGTTCAGGGTGGTTGCCATGGTGTCTCTGGGTAGTTGCTAAGGTTTATATATGGCTATATGGCTCCTAAATCTGTTTTTCATGTTTTCTGGTGCAGCAGATGAAAATCTGATCACTCAGTAAAGCAGCAGCACACACTGCTCAACAACACATGACTGAGGAATCATTCAAACGCTGCAGGACGACACATACACACACAGACAGACAACTTTAAGACTGTTAAGAGGTTTGAGCACACTAGTAATAGTGATGATTGACTAAAATCAGCATGAAATGTAAGTTGCGCTGGTCTTTTCTTCTCTATTGTGCCGTATATGAGAGTGAAACGCTTCTCAAGCAAGAACAAATGTAGGGCATTTTGATTTCATGGTGACTTTAAAAAGGAATAATTACAGCACACTGCTAAGAAAATCTGCAATTCAGATTCACATATATAAAAAACAAACACACATTTACACTTTCCTCTTCCTGTTGGCATCATTTCACCAGATATTGAGCTCTGTGCTCTCATCTCTTCACCTGTCAAGAGCACACACACACACACACACACATTTGCATTGGCTGTGGTGATCATTACCACAGCTCTCTGAGTAAACAATGAGAGCAAGGGAAAAGCCTTATTGATGCCAATGTGATGCGTGGGATGCGTTTTTTATTTATTTTTTTATTCCGCGGGTCTGTCAGAGAGCGAAGAGCGAGATGTCCTTCATCATTTGGAGAGACGCGTATCGAAATGTTTTTCCTGCAGAATAGACATCCCCCATTCCAGCCCCTCCGCGTGCCAAGACTCCGGCCCATTAGGGGCAATATATTCCCGCTCCGCGAGCAGCAGATCTATCAGCCCGGGACTGGAGGATAGTTCATCTCTCTCTAGGAGTAATGCCTCAGTTTTGATTGTAATCTGTCATCTCTCGCTCTCTGAGAGTATGGAGATCACCCTGAAGCCGAGTCTCTTCAGAGCAGCTCTGAATGCAGCGACAGACCTTCAATCTATCAATGCCGGAGGAAACGATAGCAATCCGTCTGAAGACCAAAGAGTTACAACTTCTGTAGAAGACGCTCAGTGGCTTTTAAAACATTTTAGTTATTTGAGAAGTTGCTTACATTGTTTGTTATCATTGAAGGGATAGTTAACCTAAAAATGAAAAGTCTGTTATGGTTTATTGTCTAATGAATGTGTTTTTATTGAATAGTTATTTTATTAGTAGATTTTGGAATGGATGTTGGAGCACTGCTGTAAGAAAACAAAACTAGAGGTATTTCGCATTTCGTGGAAGGACAATGTTACTGCATACAGAACATAGACTGTAAAAAAAAAAGATGGACAATGCACCTTCACTCTCTTCCATTGTAGAAAAGTTAAGGTGTCAATGTCCCAATATGGCCCATTCTGCGTGGTATCCAGGCCCCGCCCACACTCCCGCAGAAAACAAAACACGACACGAGTCTAGTAAGTCATTAGCCATGTTTCCATTACAGATGTGCGCAAAACTTTTGCAATATTTTCTAAATGTCAGTGTCCCAATATGGCCCATTCTGCGTGGTATCCAGGCCCCGCCCACACTCCCGCAGAATCCATTGACTTCCATAGTATTTTTTTCCTACTAAGGAAGTCAATATCCACCGTCAACTGTTTGATTACCAACATTCTTTAAAACATCTTATTTTGTGTTCAACGGAAGAAAGAAACTCATACGGGTTTGGAACAACTTGTAAATGATGACAGATTTTACATTTTTGGGTGAACTTTCTTTTTAATCTCTTTAACACTTCTATTAACATTAACTATTAACATTATTTATGTTAATATATATAGTCTCTGTCGGTTTGCATTTGCAAATATATTATTAATATTTTGCCAGCTGTAAGAAAACAAAACTAGAGGTATTTCGCATTTTGTGGAAGGACAGTGTTACTGCATACAGAACATGGACTGTAAAAAAGCCGCCAAGTCCCAATATGGCCAGAGTCTGCGTGGTATCCAGGCCCCACCCACACTCCTGCAGAATCCATTGAATTATATAGTATCTCTTTAACAGTTCTATTAACATTGTTTATTTCACATGTTGAATATATATATCGTCTTTGTCGGTCTGCCATGATATTATTATTTTGCCAAAATCAAGCTCAAATGGAGTTACGAGGATTTGACCATCACGTCATTGTCCATCATTAGAACGGCTGAATCTGAGGCAGTCAGTGCATCGCATTACGTTTTCATCAATCACAGGCTATTTAAGACAGTATTGACTATGACTCGATGACAAATGCTAGACTGAGACACTCTTCTCCACTCCTCAAACACATAAAACATTAGCCTTTATATATAGAGTTTCCTAAGTAAAGAAAACGCTATACTTATTCAAACATCAGTTCTTTATTTACCATTGCATTGCAAACAAGCAGAGACGCTTCATCAATGATAGAGGTGGGCAGAGTTATAATTTTGACTGACAGTTTGAGGAGCCAATGGAGTTATGAGGTTTAATAGCTTTTAACCAAATAAACTCTTATGTACGCTACCAATGGATTTATGCATTACATAAACAGACTTGATCCTTTTGCTTAATGATTTGTGATAAGATGTCAAATTTTATATTCTGGTAACGGCTTATAAGCCAGTATGAATTAAGTACGTTACAATACACTCACAACTTGGAAGAAATGCTAATAAAATCAGCCATGTTTCTGTGAGGAGTAATAGAACTGTGTAGAAAGAAGATCAGGTTCAGTTCCACCCATGTATTAATAAGGCTGTTCCACCACAAAGCTGACTTTAAACATGTACATTTATAAAATAATATGTTTGAGAACAACACAAAATGTGTGGAGAAAGTCCTTAATACGCTACTCTATCAAAAGGGTAAACAGAACTACAAGCCAAGAATACAATCAATACATTTCTTAAGTGTTTCTTGAACAAAAGATTAAGTACAAGTATAGGCCAAATATAGACTTACTTGTCAGCATAAGCCAAGTACACTTAAGTATAATTTTGTTAAGTATATCTCTGATAAGTGCACCTAAAGTACACTCTTATTTTTAGTTCAAACAATGCGTGCTAATAGCACACTTGAATAAACGTCTTTTTTCCCAGCTGTGTGCAATGCTAGCAGAACAGCCCTGAATCCCACCGGCTGAGAAAAACTGATCTATAACACTGAGAGTGGCCTAAGAGGTAAAGAATAAGAGAGAGAGAGACGGACCGCTTCATCCCAGAAAAGAGCCACATTAAATCAGGACAATAGAGTGAGTGAGTGTGTGTAATCAGCCTAATGACTTTAAGAACATGCCATTATCTGGCCAGACGACAGGAAAACACACCATTCTCCAGTCTACTTCAGACTCAACAACAGAGAGAAATAAAAGGGAAGATTCCTCAGTGAATGACGGCTAAAATGTAGATGTGTTCCTTACACAACAACAGTGTAAGGTTAAATGATGATTTTAATCTCAGGGTGAAGTCTTTCTTTATCGTCGTATAAACTCAGAGCAAGACATATTCTGTAGCCAATCAGATAGTGTGTGTGTGAGGCTTCTGTGTACTCATGAGGATATCTCACAATGTTAGTTAAACATGCCCATGCGCTGTAAACTCTAACGCTCAAAATAAAGAATTGGTTTGAGTAGAGCCAACTCAAATGAAACAAATTAGTTCAAACAAATGAACTTTTATGAGTATTTACAACTTTTTTTTCTTTTGAGTTCTCAAAACTGACACATTTTAAGTAATCTGAATTGGTTCATTGTTTTGAGTTTTATGATCTATGAATTTAGACTATCTTAAAGTTAACCGAAACTGGGGTGATTTCTATTTCCCAGCATGCTTTGCCATGACACTCAAAAGGGACAGTAAATTAAGTGTTATATATATATATACTTTTTTTGTGCTAGATTAATGTTAAGCGAGAGATTTAGTAGTGTTTAGTTATGCTAGTTTAGAAGAGTTTCTGTTATGTTGGGTTTGGTGACGAGTGGAGCGTGAGCTTAGTTTGAGAACAGATTTATGATACATGTATTATATTGCTGTCCTCATTCAGCAAGTGCTAGTTAAAGCTAGCCAAGATTACATGATATTTTTAAGATAAATGTATGAATTAGCTTACTCAAATATTTAAAGTTCAGAGCAATTAAAATGTATGATTACAAAATAAACATCTGCAAGTTCTGCTTAAATTTGACTGATTGCCTCAATTTTTTGAGTTTTGCCAACTTATTTGGGTTTACAGTGTGGGAAAAACAGCTGAAAACAATACCAAAGGTCTGTATGTTGGGCTTAAGGTTATGGAAATCCCCACAATGACATGAATACACACACGTGTGCTTGTGTTTCTCACATAGATATATACAACTGCTAGAAAAACCCTAATGTGTTCCACATGAAAATGAAAAATGCCAAACATATTATGGTAGTAATAATGTGTTTCATTTGAAAAACCTCTACATAGTCAGGTAAACGTGTGTGTGTGTGTGTGTGTGTGCTAATGTTGGTTAGTGAAGCTGAGTGAGAAAGATAAGATATTCTTCTGTATTCTATAGACATACACACATTATACACTTCCTCAAACACTCACATCATACATCACACACACACACACACAGCACTAATCTGAGTTTGTGACGACTTATAAATTACTGCTTTGCTGGACACCAAGATAAAACAGTGTGTGTGTATGTGTGTGTATGTGTGTGTTCTGACCTTGACTAAATGTGAGCTCTCAACACTATCACAAAACACCCCTAGCCTTTATCTAACACACACACACACTAAATCACTCCCCTCACACCTTCTTCCGAACCCTTCCGGGATCTCCTGCCCTGAGGGATCTTGTTTTGGGAGAAGGTGGGAAATCGCCATTCACACGGAGCTGTGAACCCTGGGAAATGTGTGAGACCTTCTTTAACCAATGGCTAGAGGTGCACAATGTAGTGGTGGTCAAAATATCCTTCACCAATAATTATCATCAACACTGATAGTAGAATTACAGGCAGTAATTTTAGCATGCATTCAATAATTCAAAGTAAAACATACTTTAACCATGAAAGTCATGCCTGTGAATCATGAATGTAAGAAAAGGTCTAAGTCTAAGATGAACCTGAAACAGCTTCATTACACAGGGCTTCCTTTACATGATCAGTCACTCGAGTAACTATAGTTTGTGAGTTAAACAAACATACATGTTTTATTCTCCTTGTTGAGATGTTAACCTCCAGCTTGCCTTCAATCTTCAAAGGCGAGATGTTTCATGAATTTATTGGGTTGTTTCAAATATTGCAGAATAACACTAGCTACATATAATAAATATTACCATAACTATATAATGTGCACGAGTTCCCTGAAGTGGCATCATAATGTAAACAATGATCATCATGAATATACCTGACATGACAACAAACACATGCCAAAGCGAGACTTTGTTTTTCATTTTAAAATTACATAATTTCAGCAGCATTCGGCTCGTATGAGAGCGGCAGTAAACAGGACACACACACACACACACACACACATACACACAAGCACAAGAAATATGAAGACCACTTAATCTGGGAACAGGCTCTTTAAAAATAACTTATTGGGACTCTTTTCCCAGTCATCTCAATGGCAAAAAGTGTCCCGATTAACCTGAATTCACCCCATTTAAAATACATATGAACAAAATTTTATATCACGATATGAATAATTTTATTTCACGATAACAATATATATATATGGTTTATGAATTGAAATTTCATGAATCTCATCACCAATTTCAAAACCACATTAAAAATACAATACTAGCCCAACTAACACAAAACAAAAAAACTCAAGCGCACTGAAGAAGTAAACAGTCAGTGATAAAATATAGGAACAAAGAAAATAGTTATAAGCAATAGGACAAAAAACTACAATAGAAACAAATCAGGTTTATTAGGCTGCTGTCACTTTAAGAGCGAACGCACTGATCTAATACACTGATACACATGCGCTTTCTTTCTCAACCATTCACTTATGACATAAACAACATATACGTGTGTGTATTTGTGTGCATTTCTAAAAAGAACGCATTCAAACGATAAGCTTTTAAGACGACACAGAACGGCAACCGCGATAGAGGCAATAGTCCAAAATCTCTACCGGTTGACCAATTTCTACCGGTATATCGCTTTACAAAACACGACACGAGTCTAGTAATTCATTAGCCATGTTTCCATTACAGATTTGCGCAAAACTTTTGCAATATTTTCTAAATGTCTATAAAAAACGATTGTGAAATGACGGCGTTTCCATTAACCGATGTTAATTGTTAATGCATTAATGGCAAGGAAAGCCCCTTATACTTGAGCGGCCACGTGTGAGGTGATTCTCTCCCTCATATCTGCTTCATGGTCTTCATGATAATTTGTGGCATTTCTTTGTGGTTTAGAATCCAGTATTCCTGTAATTCTATTGTGTTTTATGAGTTTAATAAAGAACTCCTGTCCAAACATACCACGTCATCTGTAAAGAATGATCGACTTTTACGTTCGCCAGGTGACCTGACCAAAAAAAAACATTGCAGTTTTGCGAAAATGTCCTTTTTCAAATTGCCTGAAAAACCACTTCATGCGAGCGGAAAAACTTTTTTGCGATATATGGGAGTTTTTGCGGAATTCACGCGTTTACATTGGGCATATTTTCAATTTGCAACTTCAATTTGCGCAATTCAAAGGGTAATGGAAACACGAATATTTTGGCCAAAGCCAAAAGCCTCCTATTTTCTTCTTATTTCTTGTTCTTAAGAAAATATTTCAAGAATTGCATTTCTTAGACATTCTTAGGGAAAAAAATGTCTTAACTAACAGAACATTTTTAGTATGTCAGCAAATTAAAAAGCTATAGTTAGGAGCCAGATCATCAATGAGCATGTAAGGGGCCGTTTACACAAAAAGTTTTGTGTTATGCGTTTTGGCCGTTCTTTTACACGACAACAGCATTTTGGGGGCCTGGAAATGCAAGCTTTCGCCTCTGTGTAAACATCAAAAACGCGAATTTGCGTATTTAGTCTATAGGCGCGTAGTGTTTCTTTACAAAGTGACAAAAAAACAAACAAAGTGACATCGCCATCTACTGGCCTGCGGATCCGCGTGAACGGGGATAACACTGTCGTCTATATGTGAAAAATGCATTGTTATCATGTAACCGTACCCTAAAGTTCAGATTCTATATTTTTTGTCAAGTGAGTGAAGAATTAGTTAATTAGCCAAGCGATTTAGCTGAGAAGTCTAAAACACACACATACACACACACGCTTGCTGATGACACATTTCTGTTTGCATCCTCAAAGAACATTATTGAAGAACAAACACATCATACGCCAGAGAAACCACAAAGGAACATGAATGTTATTTGGCTTAGAAGACATAAAAACACAAGAAAAACAACTCCTCCTCTCAAGTTTAACGACTGCGGCTGGATATTCAATCATTCATGAGAACTGAAGGATGACCAAAGAAGACGTGCAACACGTTAACTCATTCCCTTTGACAACATTAATGACCGCGGGTTGGACCGACTTCCTCAAACGCTTCAGTTCTGTGCTTTGGCGTGATTTCAGACAATCTGACATTGAATAATTAAGAGTAAGTGAGGGCAGGTGTCCAGCTCATTAAGCCAGTCCGTTTGAGGTGGTGACTAACGATCGGATCGGGGAAGTGTAGCGCCCTCGGGGGGATTAAGACTCCCTCGGGAGTTACGCACAGAGAAAACAAAACCAAAGTGAATCGGGTCTTAAACTAAAATAAACTGGACTCCAGCAACAGATCTGACTCATCAGTGTCTAATTAAAGGGGACAAGAAATAACAAGCCCACACCAGGGTTTAGAGATGGACTGCGAGCGAGAGAGTGTAATAAAGGGACGTAACATGCCTGGACTCATTAGAAGGGACACGTCTCCGGGGCTTTAGGGGGGCAGCAGGTGGAATATACTCTATACTGTGAGAAATCAAACCCAGACATGAAGAAACAAGCCCTCCTGATCCATTAGCTCGTCTCGGAAATATCATGCAATATTAATCACAACAGCGTCTCCTCAGAGTGGGATGTGTAATACCTGTAGACGGCCAGTAGAGGCCCTCCAGGTGTGTTTACATGTAGGGCTGATAAAGCTGAAGCAAACAGACGGGCACTATAAAGACACCCTAAACGCATCAAGAAACTGTATCGTCACAGTGTTTAAAATTCTGTCTCTCACACACACACACAGAGAGAGAGACAGAGGCGAGATCAGTCAGGACTCCCAATTAGTCTGAACACAGACGGAGGCTTTCAGTATTCACCGTCTCACACACACACACTGAAGCAGAACAACCAGTCAGATCACACACACGCACGGCAAACACTGACACATACACACCCTCATTCAACAGGAAGAGGAAGAGGAAGAGGAAGAGGAAGAGGAAAAGGAGAGGAGAGGAGAGGAGAGACTGATCATATTCAGTAGATGGGACAATAAAAAGCTCTTGTATTGAAAAGCAGAAGTCCTGTGAAGAAGCTCCGCTGATGCAGAGAGACGTTTCACCAGCAGGAACTCCTATTGTGACTTTTAACATTAATAAGAGCCATTACTGTGAGCGTTTCATGACTGAACTACAGCCTCTGAGCCGCTACATTCTCACAAATCAGCTCAGAGTCAGACGGTCACACGTGATGCTGTTCCTCAATGTGTCACCACATGGACTTCAGGAGAAAACACCTATTTTGAATTTCTAGCTCAGAGTTTGAGGTAAAATTTTTGAGGAGATTCCTTCAGTTTCTACTTAAAGCGAAGTCAAAGATGAACTGGTGTGACGTCATTTCGAACAAAGCGGCAACCCCACGGTCTCTCTTGAATCCAACACGGAAGTGACTTAAACTGCAATTCATCGACGGGCTCCAGAAGGGAGTCAAACTTTACAGCAGAACAAATGTGTTTACAGTCTGGAACAAAAAGTGGTTTTGGTCTATACGGCTAATTTTGCCCTTCATGGCAAATGTGAGTAGGGTGAATTTTTTTGTAACACATCCGTTTACATTATATTAAGCCTTAAAGTTCTGCATAATTAAGGGCGTGGCCACTTGAGTGACAGGTGGATTGCCACTATGGCTGCGCTAGGCGGGCGTGGTTTCAGCAACCAGTCACCTCAGCTCCACCCACGTCCCTCCTCTTTGCCCATTTTCAGTTATACGGGAGTATAAGTTATACGACGGCCGGCTCTGCCCACTTTAGGCTTCAAAAATGCTCTTCAGAAACCTACGGGTGACGTCACAGACAGTACGTCCATCTTTTTTTACAGTCTATGTTTCAAACAAAATCTTCGTTTCAGGAGTTCGATACTGAATATAGCAAGCTTTTCTGGAAAGTCCAGCTGGTAAACACCTTTCAACTCCCATTGGTCTGTGTTGATGATGTAATAGGTGGGTGTGGCTCTGAGGCTCCGCCCTCTTTGAGGTGTAAATCTCCGGTTCATTTCTTCTGTTTAGTCTGTCGAGGTCAGGCGCGAGTAAAAACATAAACACACTGGAGATCCTCTTTATAGTAGAAACTGAAGCTGAAAGCGACACTGACACTGTTTTTTCATGTTAAATACTGTAATATTTGCTTTAAAACAATCTATTGTATAAAGCGCTGTATGAATAAACGTGACGTGACTGGAGTCTGAATCTCAGAGCTGGTTATCCACATCACTGTGATCAGATGCTTTCTGAACTGCTGTGGTTTTTATTGTGAGTTTATTTAGTTAAGCATGGCACATATTTACATATTCATCTAATCGTTGCTCTCAGCAGTGTGGACAAGGTTTCGCAAATGTATTTCTAACTTCTTTTTACCCATAAACGAACAACAACAAAGAACTTCACCGTCAGTATTTTGGGGGTGTTTAGCATCTTTGTGTCTCTATGATCTATCTTGTCTACAGAAAATAAGCCACGTCTTTTGATTGGCTGGGTGATTTGCATACCTGATACTCATTGGGCCAAAAGGTGCTGACGGCGAGCTCCGCCTTCATCCAGCCTCGGCCTGTGCAGGAAGTGACGTTCCAGATGGGGTTGGCCAGCGGCCCTTTATTGACCTTCACCAGGATGTTGAGCGTCCCGGGGCTGGAGCCGTCCGGGCAGTACAGCAGATAGTTGAAGTCGATGCAGTGAGTGTCGTTTTCCTTCATCACGGGCAGCTGCAGGCGAGCCTTTTCTCCGTAATCGTGCTGTGAGGTGTCCACCATCATGTACGAGCCTGGAAGAACGGAAAGAGGAAACGCATGTAAATAACTCGAAAGCGTACAAAAAGAAACCAGAGCCTTGCTTACTACTTCCTACATAGGCAGCATCCTCACGGAAATGAAACCTGATGACTGAAATGAATCAATGAGTCAATATTGATTCTTCTAATCGCACAATTGCTGCATGACATTACGGCTGAAATATTCCTTAAATGGACTGAATTTAAAGCGGACCTATTTTGCCCCTTTTTACAAGATGTATTATAAGTCTCATGTGTCTTCAGAATGTGTCTGAAGTTTCATCCCAAAATACCCCACAGATCATTTATTAATACCATGTAGTAAATGCCCATTTTTGACTGGAAGGAAAAACATGCTGTTTAAATGAGCTTCTGCTCCGCCCCCTGTCCAGAAGAGGGCGGAGCCTGTACAGCTCGTGCCTCAGATACTCTGCCGAAAACTAAAATGTGTTTGTTTTTGATGATCATCTCTATCGCACTCATGCTCACATGACATTGCAGTTCTTCATCATCATGAGTTTATGATCTGCATATGTTTAAAGCCATATCAGTCTAAACTTCTGGTATATGGTTTTCTGAGCGCACACACCCGAAGCACACGCACAGAAAGCTGTGTGTCAGACGGAGCATCCCGTGAGTATAAAACTAAGTAAAACTTTCACGTCTTATTGCGCTTAAACTGTCAAATACACACAAGGTTATGTCAAAAACATACACAGTTTACATAAACACAGTCGGTTATGTCTGTGAACGTAAAGAAATCACATGTGTGTATTAGATCTGTGTATTAAAGTGACAACAGCGTAATATACAGTACCTACTGCTATATCTGCTGTTAATATGAATCAAACAACAGAAGAACAACAGAAAATCACTCTCTGCTCTTGACTGAATAACTTTAGTCGCTTTAATAAGAATACATTTCTTACTCGAATGCTGCTGCTAAATGCTCTGGTGAGGAGATAAATGTGTACTGTGTATAGTTAACTGAGGGCAGGGTCTATGCTAATAGGGCGGAGTCTGTCAGCAGTCGTGGGCAGGGTCTATGCTAATAGGGTGGAGTCCGTCAGCAGTCGTGGGCAGGGTCTATGCTAATAGGGTGGAGTCCGTCAGCAGTCGTGGGCAGGGTCTATGCTAATAGGGTGGAGTCCGTCAGCAGTCGTGGGCAGGGTCTATGCTAATAGGGTGGAGTCCGTCAGCAGTCGTGGGCAGGGTCTATGCTAATAGGGTGGAGTCTGTCAGCAGTCGTGGGCGGGGTCTATTCTAATAGGGTGGAGTCCGTCAGCAGTTGTGGGCAGGGTCTATGCTAATAGGGTGGAGTCCGTCAGCAGTCGTGGGCAGGGTCTATGCTAATAGGGTGGAGTCTGTCAGCAGTCGTGGGCAGGGTCTATGCTAATAGGGTGGAGTCCGTCAGCAGTCGTGGGCAGGGTCTATGCTAATAGGGTGGAGTTCGTCAGCAGTCGTGGGCAGGGTCTATGCTAATAGGGTGGAGTCCATCAGCAGTCGTGGGCAGGGTCTATGCTAATAGGGTGGAGTCTGTCAGCAGTCTTGGGCAGGGTCTATGCTAATAGGGTGGAGTCCGTCAGCAGTCGTGGGCAGGGTCTATGCTAATAGGGCGGAGTCCGTCAGCAGTCGTGGGCAGGGTCTATGTTAATAGGGCGGAGTCCTTCAGCAGTCGTAGGCAGGGTCTATGCTAATAGGGCGGAGTCCGTCAGCAGTCGTGGGCAGGGTCTATGCTAATAGGGCGGAGTCCGTCAGCAGTCGTGGGGAAGGTCCATGCTAATAGGGTGGAGTCCTTTAGCAGTCGTAGGCAGGGTCTATGCTAATAGGGCGAAGTCGGTCAGCAGTCGTGGGCAGGGTCTATGCTAATAGGGCAGCGTCCATCACCGTTCACCAGCATTTGTGATGTCACATTGCATAGAAACTGTAAACGGCTTGTTCTGAGACACTGCTTATGATTTATGGGGATTAAAAAAAGAGCTCTGGGTGGATTTTTACCATTCTAGGGTGGTTGTGTACACACACTGCCGACACACATTTATGTTCAAACACCATGTAAATGTGAATTTTGCATAATAGGTGCCCTTTAAGGACCAGATCCCCAGTCCTACCCGCGATTGTGTTGTAATAAACCCAAAATAATGAGTAGAGCTAATTTCACAAAGCCACACCAAGGAATGTACAAAACGTTGAGTGAGTATCCTTGGCTAAAAAGCAAGGGAAGAAAACAAACTGCTTAGGAAATCATATGGGATCCTAGCTAGATATAAACTCAGACATGAAGACACAATATTTCTGAACTTCAGAATCAAAGACTCGGCACTTGGCAGTTGGCCGTGTGCTGATTACAGAACACTTTCATAATCACTCCACCGGAGAAATGGTTTCCAGCTATCGGCCAAGACGGTAAGGGCCATACAGGATCTGGATCCAGTTCTTTAAGCATGTGATTGCACTGATAGGAGAAGATTTCAAATCCCAAACACCCAGAGGATGGACATCAGGCGACGAGAGGACAGACTTCACCACCATTTGTCCAAATGAACATGCATCTGTTCATCTGTCTCTCCACGGCCAGAACGAGAGATGACCAGCTCTCTCTCTCTCTCTCTCTCTCTCTTTGTGCACTGATCTTCCCCCCATGATCTTCTCTTTCTCTCTCTTCTTTGATCCTCATCTTCTGTCAGTTGCTAGACAAAGTCTAGATGAAATTCATCCCATCTACTGCCTAAATAAAGGCCCGTGGCCATGTTGTGTGCAGCTCATCCGGTGCCTGTTATTCCAGATTCAGATTCTTTCAACTGTAATCATTTTCTCTGTCTCTGAAATTACTTTTGACTATCTTTATGTAACCATTAGTCATGTGGGTTGGGAAAAATCCTCTTACATATAACATAGAGTGAAATTATTGCATCCAATGGGAATGTTTTATACACACTACTGTTCAAAAGATTGAGCTCAGTAAGATATTTTGTTATAAGAACATTTATGAACATTTTGAGGCATTAAACAAATCCCAATGGAATCCACATGTACCAGATTTGGGCCGGATCCGGATCCGGGCCGACACTATGTTGCTATCTGGGCTTTGACAATACACTCACCTAAAGGATTATTAGGAACACCATACTAATACTGTGTTTGACCCCCTTTCGCCTTCAGAACTGCC
The DNA here is from genome assembly GCA_039654625.1 of Rhinogobio ventralis. Taxonomy (NCBI): domain Eukaryota; kingdom Metazoa; phylum Chordata; class Actinopteri; order Cypriniformes; family Gobionidae; genus Rhinogobio; species Rhinogobio ventralis. The sequence continues at coordinate 1,457,901 of CM077210.1, read as the reverse complement.
TTAATTCTACGTGGCATTGATTCAACAAGGTGCTGAAAGCATTCTTTAGAAATGTTGGCCCATATTGATAGGATAGCATCTTGCAGTTGATGGAGATTTGTGGGATGCACATCCAGGGCACGAAGCTCCCGTTCCACCACATCCCAAAGATGCTCTATTGGGTTGAGATCTGGTGACTGTGGGGGCCATTTTAGTACAGTGAACTCATTGTCATGTTCAAGAAACCAATTTGAAATGATTCGAGCTTTGTGACATGGTGCATTATCCTGCTGGAAGTAGCCATCAGAGGATGGGTACATGGTGGTCATAAAGGGATGGACATGGTCAGAAACAATGCTCAGGTAGGCCGTGGCATTTAAACGATGCCCAATTGGCACTAAGGGGCCTAAAGTGTGCCAAGAAAACATCCCCAACACCATTACACCACCACCACCAGCCTGCACAGTGGTAACAAGGCATGATGGATCCATGTTCTCATTCTGTTTACGCCAAATTCTGACTCTACCATCTGAATGTCTCAACAGAAATCGAGACTCATCAGACCAGGCAACATTTTTCCAATCTTCAACTGTCCAATTTTGGTGAGCTCGTGCAAATTGTAGCCTCTTTTTCCTATTTGTAGTGGAGATGAGTGGTACCCGGTGGGGTCTTCTGCTGTTGTAGCCCATCCGCCTCAAGGTTGTGCGTGTTGTGGCTTCACAAATGCTTTGCTGCATACCTCGGTTGTAACGAGTGGTTATTTCAGTCAAAGTTGCTCTTCTATCAGCTTGAATCAGTCGGCCCATTCTCCTCTGACCTCTAGCATCAACAAGGCATTTTCGCCCACAGGACAGCCGCATACTGGATGTTTTTCCCTTTTCTCACCATTCTTTGTAAACTCTAGAAATGGTTGTGTGTGAAAATCCCAGTAACTGAGCAGATTGTGAAATACTCAGACCGGCCCGTCTGGCACCAACAACCATGCCATGCTCAAAATTGCTTAAATCACCTTTCTTTCCCATTCTGACATTCAGTTTGGAGTTCAGGAGATTGTCTTGACCAGGACCACACCCCTAAATGCATTGAAGCAACTGCCATGTGATTGGTTGATTAGATAATTGCATTAATGAGAAATTGAACAGGTGTTCCTAATAATCCTTTAGGTGAGTGTATATCCTCAGAATGAAGCAGAATAATATCATTTCCACTCTTTTAACAATAACAGCTCAGTCTGCTGTGTTTTGAAGCACTGCTGCTCGTCTTTCATTTCTGTCTAAAGCAGTGATCATTTAGACACAGGGATAGCCTGGTTATTCAGGAGACAGATGTAATCGTGTAGAATCTGCCAGGCAGAGCTTTCATTGGGGCTTTATTTGCAGATGAGGCAGATCCATGAGATCTTCTAGGAGCTGCTCTCCTCTGTGAGAACATCTGCTTCTCGTTCTCTCTCTCTACAGGTGAGTTCCGGGTGAAAGAAAGCCTCTTGCTTTTATACGTATAGAGTTTGGATCCGACCACCGGGATGTGGGAGATGGTGAATCAAAGGCAAATTGGCCAAGAGCTGCTGTCAACCCTAAAAATTATATCCGTCTCCTGACTTCACTGCTCCAAATCTCACCGCAAAACTGACGTGATTCACACAGGATTTAGAAAATCTCAATACAAAGTCCTGACTGGATGGACTAACGCCTGCATTTACTCATTCACATACTTTCTTCACACTTTCATCACTGTCAAAATACTGATGACCTATTTTTAAAAAGAATACAAAAATATTTTGCAGAAAAACAACTACCAGTCCTTTCTGTGTCTATAGCAAGACTTAATATTTGAAACGCTCCGCAGCCATACTCTTGATATGACTGCAGTATGTAGTGTGTATACTTATGTACCCTATATATTTCCTGCGTACATTTGTCAAAATATGCAGCATGCAGCCATAATAAAAGCGACAATGGATGCAGTGCGCTTGCAGAGAGACTCCGCCCACAAGCTCTTCTGATTGGCTGTGATTTTTAATTGATTTGATTGCGAGTGCAGTGCGCATGCAGAGAGACTCCGCCCACAAGCTCTTCTGATTGGCTGTGGTTTTTGATTGATTTGATTGCGAGTGGGGTGCTTTTGCAGAGAGAATCCGCCCACACGCTCTTCTGACTGGCTGTAATTTTTGATTGTTTTGATTGCGAGTGCAGTGAGTTTGCAGAGAGACTCCGCCCACACGCTCTTCTGATTGGCTGTGATTTTTGATTGATTTGATTGCGAGTGCAGTGAGTTTGCAGAGAGACTCCGCCCACACGCTCTTCTGATTGGCTGTGATTTTTGATTGATTTGGTTGTGAGTGCAGTGCGCATGCAGAGAGACTCCGCCTACAAGCTCTTCTGATTGGCTGTGATTTTTGATTGATTTGATTGCGAGTGCAGTGCGCATGCAGAGAGACTCCGCCCACACGCTCTTCTGATTGGCTGTGATTTTTGATTGATTTGATTGTGAGTGCAGTGTGCTTGCAGAAAGACTCCGCCCACACGCTCTTCTGACTGGCTGTAATTTTTGATTGATTTGATTGTGAGTGCAGTGAGTTTGCAGAGAGACTCCGCCCACACGCTCTTCTGATTGGCTGTGATTTTTGATTGATTTGATTGTGAGTGCAGTGAGTTTGCAGAGAGACTCCGCCCACACGCTCTTCTGATTGGCTGTGATTTTTGATTGATTTGATTGCGAGTGCAGTGAGTTTGCAGAGAGACTCCGCCCACACGCTCTTCTGATTGGCTGTGATTTTTGATTGATTTGATTGTGAGTGCAGTGTGCTTGCAGAAAGACTCCGCCCACACGCTCTTCTGACTGGCTGTAATTTTTGATTGATTTGGTTGTGAGTGCAGTGCGTTTGCAGAGAGACTCCGCCCACACGCTCTTCTGACTGGCTGTAATTTTTGATTGATTTGATTGTGAGTGCAGTGCGTTTGCAGAGAGACTCCGCCCACACGCTCTTCTGATTGGCTGTAATTTTTTATTGATTTGGTTCTGAGTGCAGTGAGTTTGCAAAGAGACTCCGCCCACACGCGCTTCTGACTGGCTGTAATTTTTGATTGATTTGATTGTGAGTGCAGTGAGTTTGCAGAGAGAGTCCGCCCACACGCTCTTCTGATTAGGGCCATTATAAGCAAATATTATACCACAGAATGGCACCATTGACCAATCACAATCAAGTATTTCAGAGAAACCTGTAATAAAGCTAAATACGACCTGTGCAAACAGGAAGTTAAACGGTAAGTGAACTCGCACCTTATAGCTGGATTAGAGAGCAATTGTGAATGCTGCCGGAATAAGTGAATTGGCTCCCGGGGAAAGCAGAGCGCTCACAGCGAGACACTAATGACTGCAGGTGAGAACAGCAATGTGCATGTCAGGAGGTGTGTGTGAGTGTGTGTGTGTGCGTGCGTGTGTGAGAGTGTTTCCTCCACAAACGCCCTTGGGTAAACATTCATTTCTTCCCAAAGGTCAAAGGTTGCTCATGTGAGCTAACCGGCGTATCCAGATGGCACTATCGTCCAGCCAAGAGTTACTGGCAGAAAATGAAACGTGTTCATGAGTGGTTTTTGATTTATGTAAGAGCTTCCTTATGCACACGTTCTGGAGAGTTTGGAGAAGGTTTGTGTGCGCTGATCATTAATCACTTCAGTGAAAAACGAAGAAGAAAACGACGAGAGCAACGGCAAAAGGCTCGACATATTAGACGTGCGAGTTTGGCCGGCGCTCAAAGCCACAAGAAAACATGAACACGAGCGCTCCACAGAGCTCAGACCTGAGGCTGATTTAGCGAGTACAGAGCGGTGGTTTGTGTTAGTATGCAAACCAACACTGGACAGAAACTAAACCACCACACCACTAATTACACACATCTACACCCAGACCCACTCTCTGCTTAAACCTCAAACCTCACGGATAAATCCAGCCAACAGTTCTCTCAAAGCTCCGCTGCAGACGCTAGTGAGCGGACACACGGCCTATGAGTTCCAAAGCTGACAAAATAGTAGAATAAATACATACAGAAATAAATATACAAAGAAATGTAAAAATGTATTTATACATTTATTTCCTTATTTATGTATATTTGTATTTATGTCAACATTTATTTATTTCTACATTTATTTTTTCCGCATTTATTTATGTATTTTTGTATTTATTTCTACATGTATTTATGTATATTTCTATTATGTAAATATAATAAATATTTCTATTTATGTATATTTGTATTTATTTCTACATTTACTCTGAGCTTGATTGCTATGTCTGAGGTAAAACACGCCCCCTCATTACCATACGGACAAAGAAATGTAGACATAAATAAATGTAAAAATAAATGTAAAAAATAAATAAATGTGGGAAAAATAGAATTATACAAAAATAAGGAAATAATTTTTTTTTTTTACATTTCTTTGTTTATTGATTTATTGATTTATTTATTGATGTATTTATTTATTATTTTGTCAGCTTTGGAATTCCATAGCTGTCTACATAGGGAGCATCCAAATGACATTGAAACCCATGATTATAATGACTGATTAGAAATGCTCTTCATGGGCAACAGCAACACAATCAAAGCTAAATACTAAGTACACACTAAAACATTCTTAATACTTTTTTTTTAGTAGTAGCCCGATATTGAATTTTTGATAACTGATACTGATATCCAAGAGAGCAGGAAGGCCGATGGCCGAAATAAAGCCAATATATATGATATCAGAACTGGTGTTCTTAGCACTTTCAAAATAATAGCCCTGCTCACTGTCAAAATAAAAGTCTGGCTTCCGACACATCAGCCAAACAGAGATACTTATCGGCCAATGCTGATAATTAAAAAATGCCATATATATCGGACATGCCAATATATTGGTTGACCACTACTTTTTTTTGCATTGCATTATGGGTTAGCATCCACCACAATGAATACACGTGACGCTGCCTTGTTTTGTCCCTATTGTAAGGATCGCCGCGGGTTCATCACTGCAAATTTGCCACAAATGTAGTGCCGGTTATCTGCAAAGAAACGTTTTTACTGCAGGAGGTTTTGATTGGACGACAATTTGCATATGCCCCTGAGTGCAAGATGATGTCATCAATATTTCTGTTCTGTTTTCACAGAAAGAAACACTTTAAATGCAGTCTCTGCTAAAAGTACACTAGCACACAGATGACCGTAAAGCTAATAGACATGGACTAAAAGCCACAAAACTTCAATTTCATGGGCTCTCTGAAGAATGGATCAGCTTGGAAGCTTTAAAAGACAGCAATTTACAGAGCTGCTTCACACAGTGGAAAATAGGACAGCAGTTTTAAGAAAGTCTGAAACGGCAAAAAAGGACATTTACTATAACAAAAGTTTTTATTTCTTTCAAAAAGTAATTCAGCAATGCTCACAAAAACACCACAAAATAACAACAGAAGACTCTCATTTCAGTTTGAACTCTTGCTCATTTCACATGTTAAGAGGCATTTCTTAAAGGCGCAGCAGCACCTTTTTTGGCACAAAACACTTTAAATATTATCAGTAGACCTCAGGGGAAAATCAAACAATAATAAAAAAAAGATATAATACGAGCCCTTTGAATCAAGAGGTTGAGAAATGAGCAAAGAGAGACAGATATTGAGAAACAAGAAAGTGAGTAACAGAAGAAAACTACCAGTCATTACATCAACTGTTTGATGTAAAACAGATGTCGTTTGGAGGGTGTAGGAGTTCGACGTGAGCACACAGAGCAAATAGTCACGTGTGTAAAATGTGCAGTGCATTATTATAGCGTGCTCAGAGGTCTGATGTTAAAGTCACTCCTCTGTGAAATCAGAGCATGACTGAGCAGTAAAAACAATGTTCTTGTTACACGTGTGCCAAAACGGCCCTGAATCGCTCACATGCTGACACACCCAGAACATTCAGAGGAGAGAAGAAACACTGTTTATATGGTTTTGCACCATTATTTAGCTTTATATGCACAATTTGCACCCTCTCTCTGATCGTGTTAAACTCCATGCATCGTTGAACATAAACAAATTTAATTAAACACAAAATTGCATCAGTGGCACTTGAGAAAACCGAGCATGTATTTCCAACAGGCAAAATGCCACCTCCACGAATCGACTGCAAATGTGACATTGATTTTATACAATAGTTCAACAAACAAAAGGGTAATATTAAGTGACGTACATTTTAAACACAGTATTGTCAGTATTCTTTGCTGTATTTTGCAACAGAATAATAGTTCCAATGAAAGCCACAGAACTGTTTTGAGTCTCCAAACAACACACAGTGGAGATTCATTAGTAAATGAATCTGTGGCTTTGAACGAATCGTGAGAGTCAATGATTCAATGACTCATTCATAAATACGGCCACTTGCTTTGTTACTGGATGGATGGATGGACGGACGGATGGATGAATGGACGGATGGGCGGATGGATGGATGAATGGACGGATGGGCGGATGGATGGATGGATGGATATATATATGATGGATGGATTAATTGATGAATGGAGGGATGGATGAATGAATGAATAAATGGATGGATGGATGGACGAACGAACGAACGTATGGATGGATGGATGGACGGACGGATGGATGAATGGATGGATGAATGGATGGATGAATGGACGGATGGGCGGATGGATGGATGGATGGATGGATATATATATGATGGATGGATTAATTGATGAATGGAGGGATGGATGAATGAATGAATAAATGGATGGATGGACGAACGAACGAACGAATGTATGGATGGATGGACAGACGAACGAACGATGGATGGATGGATAGTGGATGAATGAATGATCCATGGATGGATGATGGACGGACGGATGAATGAATGAATAAATAAATTAATGGATGAATGAATGAATGAATGAATGGATGGATGGATGGATGGATGGATGGATGGATGGATGGATGGATGGATGGATGGATGGATGGATGGATGGATGGAGGAATGAATGAATGAATAGTGGATGAATGAATGAATGAATGGATGGAATGACTCATTTAGTAAGACAGTGACTTGCCACTTACTGGCAGTTTTAGTTTTATTATGTTAAATGTATCACTTCGTTTTAACTATAATTTCATTCATTATAATTGCATTCATGCCACATCTGAGCAGCATTAAATACATCATGAAGCAGCTTGTGCCACTGCAGTGCAAAGATGGCCTTTGTTGCCGTTTTACAAATTACTTTGAGATTCATTTCATTTTATTAATTCTTCAGGAGCCTTTAATGTAAATCTCCGTTACACTAGTTTATTAGCACAGCTGCACTTCACACCGAATGACCGAAGTTTAACCGAGTGGGTGTCAGAAAATATAAGTTGATCTGTTATCGCTCAACATTCAGAGAGAAAACAGACCTGTCAAACACAGCCCATCCCGAGCTGAAATGGGCTGTTGGGTTTTTGGCAGTGATGTAGAAATGTGGGCATTCACATTCAGATCCCTGCCGTGTGAGAGAGAGAGAGAAGGGTCGGCCTGGACCCCGAGCGCATCTGCTGTTTGTGAGAGGCAACACTCGCATGGTGAGAGAAAAATCTTTCTTGTATAATGTGAGAAAAATAAAACCCCTGAATGCATTTAAATTGCGTCATTCCGTGACATTAAACACAGCTTTAATGACCGTTTGTAAAAAAAAAAAAAAAAAAAATCCAATTGAAAAGAAATGCATAGTAGCCATTATCTCTAAACTAGGCTAATGAAGTAGATGAGCGTTGTCAAAACACATTGACGCCGTCACAGCGCTCTCAACAAGATGGCTGACAGAAGACACTCAAGATGGCTGTCACCCTTCCCACAACACTAACAGCCGAATCACAGAACGCCTACGCCACCTCTGCAGTGCACATCAGTCCGAACGGCGCTCTCATCTTACAGGCCAGTGGAGAAGGCCGGCGCGGCGTCCTCTCCTTCATGGCGGTGACCCACATTAACGGGAGGCTGTTGGGGGAACGGTCCCTTTTGTCAGGCAAACACTGGCCAGGAGATGTAGAGCGGAAAACTCTGTCACCGCGGTGAAATGCTTGTCCTTCCCAACGATCTTTAAACGCTCACAGTAACTCAAGACCTTCAAAAGCACATAACCAGTCAGTGCCTCCAGTTTTCTGGAGCAGGACGGTTTTGTCGTTTCCTAAAGGTAAACCAATACCAAGCTGCATCGTCCAAGTAGCAACATTACAAAACCCTGTATCACATGTAGCCTTGAATAGTGTTCACAGAAGTTCCTGCATGCTTCCTTAAAATTATTATTATTTTATATAATTATAAATTGCATTTAGGTAAACACTGCTGTTTATCACTTATGTAAATTAGGGTGCAGTATTTAGTGCAAACTGATGTGTTAATGTACTGTCAACATAAATGAGGTCATCGTTTTTTGAATAAATTGCACTAGCCGTTATAATTTAAAAACTACAGCACGTTAAGTAGGAATGTCTATGATTATATTATTTTTACCCACTATCTTGCGTGAGACGAGACGCAACAGTCAAAGATGTCTGCTTGATGCAGACTAACAAATGGACAACAGCAGAGATGTTTCTTCTCATTCCATACAGATTAGTTTCAATGTAGAGAGTGATTTTTAGCAACGCTTGCAGTGTAGTCAAATCATTTCTCCAAGAGGTCATAGATGAGTAGCATGTAACTTGGCAAAATGCTGCTTCAGAACGGTTTCCCATAAACTGCTAGAGATATGGAGTTGAAGCACTGTGTGGGATGTGCAGAACATGACAGTAAAATAAAGCAGAGTAGGGTGGACGATAAGGGAGTGCTGTGTGAAACGGCATTTATACTGGCATGTCAGGGCTACTCCCAGATGCGTTCTGTGCCCTGCAGTGACCTTCACTCCATTTAAACCTGCTGCACGATTAGGGCAATAATCATAATCACGATTATTTTGGTCAATATTGAAATCATGATTATTTGTGAGTCTTGTTTCATGATATGACTAACAGTTTATTCATTCAAAAGCAGTGAGTGATTTTATCTTTGTCTTTTGATTATCATTAATAGCTGCCGCAGGTTTATTAGGCTGCTGTCACTTTAAGAGATGCACGTCTCTAATATACTGTTACACACACTCTTTCTCAGTGTTTATATTCACTCTCTACATTGAAACAACGGTGGGGGCGGTGCCTGCGGTGGGCAAGTGATAACCTGTAGCCGTGGCTTGGGAGTGGCCTCGTAGGGCAGCGAAGAAAGTGCATTCTGGGAGTTGTTGTCTTTCATCCACGTGAGCCAAAAATACATTTTCTGGCTTTTCTCAGTCTAGAAGGCACCAGCTTTTAAAATAATTTCACATTTCTACTACATAAATGACCCAATTTAAATACACATTCATCTTCCCAGCAGTGAAGTACCCCTTTAAGACATAACCGACTGTGTTTACGAGGATACTTACAAGAAAGGCATTGCGACATATTTGTGTGTAGGCTATTTGACCGTTTAGGTGTGTATCTGAAGCCCATGCACGTATACTTCGCTTATTCTCAGAGCGCGAGCACAAGTGACCACCTAGAAGAAGCATCTCTTTCGCGGCTTAATGCGCTTTTGATAACACTGTTTATTCAAGCACGTCCTGCAGTTTAGCAGTTTATTTTACAACGCTCATTAATGCGGCTGATTTGGATGTTAAGTTTTATCTTAGGGAGGAACGGAAGTAAACCGTTGTGAAGTAAAGGAAAGTGCACTGGACAGAATGCGGCATCGGCACAATAATCGTTTTACCTTGATTATCTTGTTTTCATAATCACTGGAAGCCAAAATCGAAATACGATTAATCGCACAGCCCTAACCCCAAGTCTACTTCGGCCGTCACACACCGCTCAATGTTTGTGTCCGCGCAAATGGTCCACGTTCAACAGTGCATGTGCAAGGTGAATGCTGAAACAGCGTCCACTAGGTGGCAATACGCACAGTTGTTATGTTCTGTGTAGTAGTCGAAGAAGAGTGTGGAAAGAGCAATGTAAAACAGTAAACAAAGCAGAATATCCTTCTCCATTGTTCTTGATCTAAACTTTGCATGTGTTACCGGTGTGGGAGGCGGGCGCATTTATAAGGATGCTAAAGACTGCAACCGTTAATGTCAGTCGCTAGAGTGCCTCTTGAGGTTTACATACACAGCTCTTACTGGCCTACGACAGTTACACTCACCCCCCTAAACCTCACTCCCACCCGAGTCATGGCACCTAATGCAACCAGTCCCACTCGACCCGCTCGGAGTGGGATTCGAACCGGGATCTCCGGCGTGGGAGGCGCGTGCGCTAACAAGGACGCTAAATACCGCAGCCGCTAGCGTCAGTCGAGTGAGGTTTACACGCACAGCTCTTACTGGCCTACGTCCGGTACACATGCAATGGCGGATCCGCTACTTTTTTTTCTTCTATCCTTCCGAGCGAATGTCCTGTAAATGACACGACTCAGTGCTGCCCTCTGATGTCTGGTAGAGTATAAAAAAGCAATTGTACTGCGCACATGTCGAACTTGTCCACCCATGCTCATCCACAGTTGAGTGTATGAATGGGGAAAATGAAGTACACCCATCCCGGGACGTAAATATTTGTTTAGTTCTCACCAAAGCTCGCTCTATTTTGCTGTAGTTTAGCCTAAGTTTTCGGACTTAACCAACATCATCAGGCGTCCTCAGGTGGAAGCAGGAAACGAAGGCGAGCAGCGCTGGGCGTCTTCATCGGGTTTTGCAGCTGGAGATTTAGGTGCGTAGCAAATGCCATGACAATCAGTGTTTGTGCATAAGCATCCTGAGGCCGATCCATGAGGCGGATCGCAGTGCCCTCAGCTGAGACGTCCCAATTTTACATCTGAGCTGTTTCATAAAGAGCTCCATCTCCACACGAACACCACTCAACGGTTTTGCATCACTCATTCGCTTTTTAAAGGTAATTTTTAAGGCTTTTCCCCAAACCCATAACCCCCAAATCAACAGTGGGATCAACAATGAGCTTCAGTGTCTGTATTCCATTGCAACTTCACGTCTAACAGTCGGCCTTTAGTTCCCAACTATCATTGAAAACGAGCAACTTCCGGTTGCTTTTTTACTGCACAATACGATCAGTGCGAAGGGCCCTCAAGGCAGAGTGATACGGAAAACAAGCCTAGCATCTAATGTGTCGTGCTAATCCAGCATAACTCAACATCTCTCCCTGTAGGATCTGCAGATCCTCTCCGGGTTTGTGTTCACGTACTGTTTCAGTGAGTCACTCAGCCACAGCGTCCAAACGACTCCCTCCAGGATTGACACAGCAAGCGTCACTTAGTGCTTGGAATTATGGGGAAAACGCATCATGCAAACACATCTGCGTCACGTTAGAAAACACTTTCTGATTGAACAGACTGCAGGAATGGACTACAATCAAACTCATGCACATGAAGTAATGATAAACCTCTGTGACATATACCCTTTTTCCCTTATCCATCTTTCCATCCACCTCTCTGTGTTTTCTGTCTATCTTTCTTTCCACATTTGTGTCGTTCCTGTCCATCTTTTTGTCTTGATCACCTGTCCATTTTGTCCACATTTTTGTCTCTTTCTGTCCATCTCTCTGTCTTTTCCCTTCCATCCGGCTCACTTTCCCCGTCTATCTTTCTGTCCTCATTTCTGTCTTTTTCTATCCATCTCTTTTTCTCCTGTCCATTTTTTTCTGTCTATTCCTGTCCATCTGTCTTTTCAATTTCTATTCTCTTCTCATTCCCCTCTCTATCTTTCTGTCCACAATTCTGTCTCTTCCTTTCCATCTTTTTGTCTTGATCTCCTATCCACTTTGTCCAAATTTCTGTCTCTTTCTGTCCAACTCTCTATCCCTTTTTATCCTTCTCGCTTTCCCTATCTATCTTTCTGACCACATTTCTGCTGTCCCTGTCCATCTTTCTGTCTCGTTCACGGTCTCTTTCCTTCTACCTCTCTGTCTTTTCCCTTTCCATCCTTCTCTCTCTTTCCTGCATATATTTCAGTCCACACTTCTCTCTCTTTCTGTCTGCCTCTTTGTCTTTTACCTTGCTATGCTTCTATCTTTTTGTCCACATTTCTGTCTCTTTCTGTCTATCTCTCTATCTTTTCCCTTTCCATCCTTTTCACTTTCCCCATCTATCTTTCTGTCTATCTCTGTCTTTTCCCTTTCCATTTTTCTATCTTTTTCCTGCATGTCTTTCTGTCTCTTTCGGTCTACCTCTCTATGTCTTTTACCTTTCCATGCTTCTCTCTTTTCCAGTCTATCTTTTTGTCCACATTTCTGTCTATTTTCCCTTTCCATCCTTTTCGCTTTCCTCGTCTATCCTTCTGTCCTCTTTTCGGTCTCTTTCTGTCTACCTCTCTCTGTCTTTTCCTGTCCCTTTTTTTGTCCACATTAATGACTCTTCCTGTCGATTTCTTGGTGTATTTTCCCTTTCCGTCCTCTTCTCTTTCCCCTGTTATTGTTTCTGTCCACATTTCTGTGTCCTTCCCTGTCCATTAGATAAATAAACCTCCATAAATGCATGACTGCTAAATGCAGTAAAAAAAAAAACACCACAAAATACCAAATTATCATTTTGCTCATTTGCTCAAATGTGTTCGTCAACCAGACGCCTCAAGCGAGATGCACCAGCTATTATCGTAAAAGCCTGTAATGTTCTCCTTCAGGTCCTCTTCTAGTGAAACCCTACCTGGCTGAAAGCAAGGGCTGACGACCTTCTCTGTTCTCCTGCCTTGATTAATAACTTAATATCTTATTAATTAGGGAATTTAGCTGAGAGTGAAATGCTTTAATTTCCCTGAGCAGAATCTCCTGTCTGAAAACGAGTGATTAAGCGTCGGAGAGGTGAAAAGTGAAGGTCGCAACGCTCCGCTCTCCCCTCTTATTCGCGTCTTCTTTGAGCGCATTTAAAAAGCTTAATTGTGTCACGTATGACAGTCCTTTGACCAAAGCCTTTTTTCCCCCTTCGGCACTTTGCACGTTTTGTCATGTAAATGGCAAAGTATTTTCAGATCCCATCCGAAGAGTGTTCAGAGAGCGGGAACAGGCAGTTGAAGGAAGATTAATGTTCTGTTACCTGCCTATTTTCTCTCAACTTCCTCAGTTCTTCGGTAATGGCTTTTACCCTGACACGATAAGACGGTGCTGCAAATTTGTTCAATGTTAGCAGCCCATTAAAACACTTCTAAATCTGCCTTACTGTTTAAACAAGCCCAAGGGCAGATAAAACCGTGCATTTCCATTCCAGTTTCGCACTGTGTTCTTTCCAACTTGCCCCACGTGCCTCCAGCTATGAGGTGAGCGAAGACGTTATTTATCGCGTGTACTGGGATCTAGTCCAGCTTCGGGCAGGCGTGTGTGATGGACTCACCCTGGGGCAGGTCGGAGGGCAGGTACGGCACTTCCTGAGCGCTGACGTGTGTCCAGTCGAAGTCGTCGTAAGGATCCTGCTGGTAGTCGCACTGTGCCGGGCCATCATCGAAGCTGCAGCCGCCTACAAGAGAGAAACGTTATATATGTAAGAACTCAAACACAAAGGCACACAGCCGGGTCTAAAAGTCTGAAAATGCACATTTTAAATTACAAACTGCAGAGAAAGTGACATATTAAGTCCACCTAAATATGAATGTTTTACATGTGCTCTCATACATCTCCCAAGTGAACATTATGTTTTGCCATAAACTGTTCACGTTAATACTTTTTTATTGCAAACATGAATACTAGGGGCCAAGGCACTGAAGGTGTAATCGTTGGCGTTCTTATTATTCTTCTTCTTTTCCGTTTCTTCCGATCTGGAAGTCTACGGCTGCCCATAGAACCGCTTGCGGAAAAGTTATGAAATTTGGCACACAGATAAAGGACAGCCTGAACTGTCACCATAGAAAATTTGGAGTCTCTAACTCAATCCCTCTAGTGCTACCAACTGTCCAAATTTGCACTCACTTTTGTGCTGATAATGTTTTAGCTGCAAGGGCTATAAACTAAATTCGATTTTCCGTCATGGAAATTTTTTCCGCCATGGATTCCGCTTTTTTTGCTTATAACTTCTGAACGCTTTGGCCAAGAATCACAAACATTGCATGACGCCGAGTCATACTATGCAAAGTTATTCCATATCTGCCATTTTGGGAGTCAGCCATTTTGAATTTTGTTGTGAAATGCTATATTTTACGAACGCATTGACGTATCGTTACAAAACTTGGTATGTGTTTTTCAGCACCATGCCTTGACAAACCTCAAAAAGGTTTTTGGGGAAGCGCCACCTTGTGGTCAAAAGTTATAACGAAAGTTCCAAACCTATTATAATGATTCCTTGGGTCATGCCGAGAACATGGATACCAATTTGGCATCTTCCTGTACGCCTTTTTATTTTTCTTTAAAAACCTACTTTTTCAAACTAGACCGTTTGTCCGATTTTCACCAAATTCGAGTCAGATCATCTTCAGACTGTGCCGACAAAAGGCTATAGATTTTGTGTCGATAGATGAAAACGTTTTTGTATAGCGCCGCAACAAATTTGAGGCATGATGCCAAAATGACTCGGTCTCTCTGCAATGCTTTGGCACATTGACATCAAACTTTGCACGTGTCATTGTCACCTCACTCCGACCACACCACATCAGTTTCATAACAGCGCCACCTAATGGTCAAAAGTTATAAACTATTAAATCACATTACAAGTGATTGTATTTGATTTTTCAGCCATTTTGCTCATAATTGCTCATTGTTGCAGTTGGTCTGATGCTCCTAGACATGCAGTCATGACTTATCGTGCCGCCTTTGTGCTTGGCATCCCAGATTTTCCTTTTTGATCACAGATCTTTATTAAATTGAAAAAGTATGATACTTTCTTTGAAGAATCGATAAAGATAAAGAACAAAGAGCAAAGAACAAAGGAAACACGAGTTAACAGGACACACCTGTGAACAATCATACTAACCAACAGGGAAAACTACAAATTACTACAAATATGGCACAAGAAACAGGACGTACAACAAACGTTCTGACATGACACAGGTATATGAATATGATATGTGAAAATGGTGATCATTTAATGCCGTAGTTTATTTCAAAGTACCATTTGATACCATCACTGTACTATGGAAATGTACTGTTCGACAGATGAACAAGAGACTTTCCGCACATGCCCAGAACTAGTGCTCTCACTTTGTGTTACTCATGTTCTTATGAACACAAGCCTTCTCTGACGCTGTGCCAGACGTTGTTACTCATTTACAGAAATTACTGATAGCGCAGGCTTATTACCAAAACTGCAGGAGAAACAGAGAGTGCTAGCACATACAGTCAGACTTTATAAAGCTCTTACAGCCACACAGACCTGCAGAAAGCATAAGTCACCTGTGATTCATACGGTTACGAACACAGTTTGGTATGTTAGAGATGTGGTGTGGCTGTAATTTTCTACATGCTCACAACATATTGGATTGTGTTCCTGTGAAGAGTGTGTCACATCCTTTTGCCATTCTCACTTTCACTCTCTCTGATATCTGCCCGTATTTCTATACTGCAGTGTGAGTGAGTGAGTGTGTGTGCGTGCATTCGGTGTGTGTGTGTGTGAGAGAGTGAGTGAGTGAGTGAGAGTGTGTGTGTGTGAGAGTGAGTGTGTGAGTGAGTGAGTGTGTGTGTGAGTGAGTGAGTGAGTGTGTGTGTGTGCGTTCGGTGTGTGTGTGTGTGTGTGTGAGAGAGTGAGTGAGTGAGTGAGTGAGAGTGTGTGTGTGTGAGAGTGAGTGTGTGAGTGAGTGTGTGTGTGAGTGAGTGAGTGAGTGAGTGTGTGTGAGAGTGAGTGTGTGAGTGAGTGTGTGTGTGAGTGAGTGAGTGAGTGAGTGTGTGTGTGTGCGTTCGGTGTGTGTGTGTGTGTGTGTGTGTGAGAGAGTGAGTGAGTGAGTGAGAGTGTGTGTGTGTGAGAGTGAGTGTGTGAGTGAGTGAGTGTGTGTGTGAGTGAGTGAGTGAGTGTGTGTGTGTGCGTTTGGTGTGTGTGTGTGTGTGTGTGTGTGTGTGTGTGTGTGTGTGTGAGTGAGTGTGTGAGTGAGTGAGTGAAAGTGTGTGTGTGTGAGTGAGTGTGTGTGAGAGTGAGTGAGTGAGTGAGTGTGTGTGTGTGTGAGTGAGTGAGTGAGTGAGTGTGTGTGCGTTCCGTGTGTGTGTGTGTGTGTGAGAGAGAGAGTGAGTGAGTGAGTGAGAGTGTGAGTGTGAGTGTGAGTGTGTGTGTGTGTGTGTGTGTGTGTGTGTGTGTGTGTGTAAGTGAGTGTGCATGTTTATGTGATTTATGAGGACACAAATTTGTATAATGACATGGGTATTACACTGGAATTACGACGTAAACATGAAATATGAGGACAGCTCTTAGCTTTAAAAACATACTAAACAATGTTTTATTAAAAATGTAAAAATGCAGAATGTTTCCTGTGATGGGTAGGTTTAGGGGTAGGGGTAGTGTGTGTGTGTGTGTGTGTGTTTGTGTGTGTGATGGGTAGGTTTAGGGGTAGGGGTAGTGTGTATGTGTGTGTGTGTATGTGTGTGTGTGATGGGTAGGTTTAGGGGTAGGGGTAGTGTGTGTGTGTGTGTGTGTGATGGGTAGGTTTAGGGGTAGTATGTGTGTGTGTGTGTGTGTGTGCGTGTGTGTGTGATGGGTAGATTTAGGGGTAGGGGTAGTGTAGGGGGATATAATGTACAGTTTGTACAGTATAAAAACCATTACGCCTATGGAATGTCCTCACTTAGATAGCAAAACAAACCTGTGTGTGTGTATGTTCGGGGTGTGTGTGAGTGTGTTCGGTGTGAGTGTGTTCTGTGCGTGTGTGTGTGTGTGTGTGAGTGTGTGTGTTCAGTGTATGTGTGTGTTCGGTGTGTGTGTGAGTCACAGCACAGATATGAGCAGCAGCAGGACGATCTGTCACAGTGTGTGTGTCTCTGTATTTGTGTTTTTCACTTTCTCATGCGTGTCTTCTAGAGTCGGTTGACAAACATCACTACATTTGTGATGCAGAAGCATTAAAAATAAAAAGAGTTTATTAGAAGATATTTACTGGATACACATAAAATGATGATCAAATGACAGAAGCTCTTTATAATGGAGTGTATTTGAACTCTTTCCCCGCCATTGATGAGTTTTTCCCAGTAAAGCATGACTTGTGTGTCATGTGAAGTATGATTGTGGTGATCTGCTGGATCACAAACCAACAACAAACACCAACATGCAAGATTGGGAACTGTGGCATGGCATGACCAGCTTTTTTATGAACACATTTGTGGCATTATATGGCCAGTGAGGTAAAGGAGAGCAAAACCGGACTTTCATCTGAGCGATTAACTATCATCATGGACGTCACGGCCGACTCGGAGCTTGTTAGTGACTCTAAAGCAGTGCATTCATTATGTGAGTTTTTCTCACCTGTGTAAAGGTCAGACGATCCGTGTTTTACATCCGCTGACCTTTACAACCTCGGAGTAATGTCACAGAGAGAGCACAGATCCAGACAGATGAAGGTGTTCATTAAAACGGCCCGGCATAATGTTGGGAAGCAAATACCTGCACCTTCCCATGGGACCACACAAACTCAAATGGAGCCCTCGTTGGTCAACAGAAATGACCTAAATGAAACATTTAGTTGCATGATAACCCAATATGTCATAAGAGACCTGACATAAACTCAACTGCATTAGTTTTAATTGAACTTCAAGGGAATATCCTGTGTTAGTGAAACTTCAAGCACATGCAAATGTAGGAAACGGCTGACGAGGACTTCTGTAAACAGAGCGACGCGAGTGTGTGAATCAGACGAGCTGAGACAGGGAAGAGTGTGTGTGTCTGCACACGTAATCTGAGTGATTATACAGACGGACTAATAATACTGCTGTCATTTACTGCTAATCCACAGACTTAATGCCATGTCATGCTAATATCACTTGAGATGCACAAAATTAAAAGCCATGCCATTTCACATGCATCCAAGAGCACTAATAAAGTTACATTATGAAACATCGAGCGACATTAAACTGTATTTTAGCCAATTATTATCATCCGTCACTAGCATGAAAAGTGTCAAGACAGTACAGTAAAGGGAAAATGCAAAGCATAATAGGGTGGGTTAAGGCCCTGATATACTTCAAATAAAATTGAAAACAAACTGGTGACGCCATTTTGAAGAAAATCAGGCCAAAACGACGTTTGTTTTGAGTGTGTGTGTGAGTGAGTGTCTGTGTACGAGAGTGTGTGTGCGAGTGTGTGTGAGTATGTGTGGGTGAGTGTGTGCGCGAGTGTGTGTGAGTGAGTGTGTGTGCGTGTGTGTATGCACGAGTGTGTGTGAGTGAGTGTGTATGTGCGCGTGTGTGTGAGTGTAGTTTTAAATGCCTAGCCAAACAAAGAGCATCCCGAACCAAAGCGAAACACCTTCAAATTCAAGACAAAATACGACACCCACTACATCGTCTCGCAGTGTTTAATTTATCCACCGCACAGGAAACTGAGCTCTGCCCACATACACACACACACATAATGCTCTTCAGCATTACAAACCAAACACCTCCACACACCATCTGACTGTGTTTGACGCGCTTGGCTCTGCCGAGGGGCCGGAATAACCGCAAATCGCTGGCCCGAGGACAGAGCGCCGTCTGTGTGCCGAGGACAGGATTCATCTGTTTCAATGGGGAAGCGGCTATTCAGGAGGTCCAGATCGCCACAATCCCACTGCCTTACGCAGCGAACACCTTTCACACTCCTTTGGCATTTCCCGGCGCTCACCTCGGTCCATTGTGCGGCACAGACGGGCCGAGGCTTTAATGAGTCCATAACGCGCCGCTCCGCTCCAGATGGGCCTGAACGCGCCTCCTACATTCACCGCGGCTGCAAGGACACTAACGGGAATGATTTGCATACTAATCTATGCCTGCAAATATTCAGCCTCGCTAATGAAATAATAGCCTGCTCTTCATTTACATAATAAAATAATTATTGTGCCTGATAAAACCTCAAGGGCAAAGCCCGCTCACAGTCCCCCATAAACACGGGTTAACAGCTCCATCCCCACACGCTCATAAACACCCACTCATTAACACTGATTGAGAAAAGTGCAGGACACAAAACCAGCCCACATTCTCCAATTAAAAGTCAAAAATCGATTCCTAATATTGCAAACTAGCCAGATGTGGAGAACAGTGAGGCAGGAGGTGAAGGAATCAATCATAAAGCCAGCCGCTGCTGAACTAAATTGAAAAACACAAATAATGATCCAATCAACAGGAAGAAACACAAATAGTGCTCGTGTTGTTTGGGGCAAAATGGGAAAATGTTATTTTACAGAAGGTTAGTCACAGACCGCGTCAGATAAATCAACTTCACGAGAGATCTCGCTTTTCTGCTCGGTTTTATCATCTCCGCAATGTTTTATTAGATCTGCTATTTTGTTTTATTTTTACCTACACTTATAGCACCAAAATATTGATATTTGTGTCAAATCAAACTATATTTACCATTTCACACAAAAATAGAACATATCTATTAAATCACACCTCATTTGTGATCACAGGAACGCACAAAACAACTCCATTAAGGCTTTAGGTGTACACAATTATATTGATAAAATATCATGTGTACATCACATTTCTTTAGAACGAAAGAGTGAGCATTTCTATTAATTTTCCGTGAAATGATGCGATCTGAGTTTGACTGTTATTCTTTCATCCAGAGCAACAGAGGGCGCTCACGAGCAGTTAACATGTCATTTATAAGATATCTGCGGATGCATTAGTCCGGTATCAAAGGCATAGGGAAGAGACACAAAATCAAATTAATGATTTGTCTACGTTCTTCAAACTCTCTCTGGTATTTTTCATAAACGTGTATTATTGCAATGGTTAGCATAAGAAGCATTTAGCATTGCATATAAATATGGGGATCGAAAGTCGTTTCAAACACTCGCTGGTGTCAAAGTGAGTTTTGAGCTGAAAATTGTTTTAAATGTCTTAAATGTGGAGGTCAGCTGGTATAATAAAATGGGAAATGAGCAGCGGCGTCTCCTGACTCCGCCTCGGTTCATGACCACATTGGCCCGCTTTGGACCAAGGTACACTCAAATTTTTGTTCAGTTTAATTAATTAAAATGAGCTAAAGTAACACGATTTTTTTACATTTTGTCACGACTTAACTTAATTGTGTTCGATCAACCTCATATATTTAAAACTGAAGTTTATTTAATTTGTGTTAAAACTACATGAATCATTTTTGTTGACAATTAACTGGACAGTGGATCTGTAGTTCCCAGCATGCATTGCAAGTTACTGCGATAGGAAAGTAAACTTAGGGATTAAAGGCACAATACGTAATTTTCTCGCCGCTAGAGGTCTCTTATTCAAAACAAAGGCGTGTCTTGATGTCTTGACTGGACGGAGCTTTTATTCTGTCGCGAGCGCTTCCGCTTCTTCCGCTCATGCGTGTGTGTGGTAACGCAGCGCTGTTTTATCATATTACACACATTTGAGTGTGTTAAAGTGATGTTATAATGCTACTCTGTGCGTTCGCTCGGCGCTACTATGAGACGCTTGTTCTCACTGCAGAGATCGATATTAGGCATGGTAAAACATGGTACTCACGGTAAATCAAGAACACCAGATTTAAACAATAAGACTAACTGTGTTGAGCTGGAGAACAATGATCAGTTTCTGTCCATGAATGATCCAAACAGTTGCTCACCGTCTAATAAAACACATCATATATTAAAGCGGCTTTGGTGTTTCCATGGTTACTACAAAATAAAACCGGAGGGTAACACAGGTATGATGTCATTGATAGGCGACGCACGGTCCGTGTCCTGGGTAAAATCACAATACACAAGTCAACTAAATATATAATATAATATATAGTATATATACAATATATTGTGCCTTTAAAGTGTTATTTTATGTGTTTTTAGGAAAAATGTGCTGTTATTTAATGTTGGTGTTTAATATTCAGATATGTTGGACATTTAGAGGAGTTTCTGTAATGTTTTTGAATTTTGTGGTTAGCATTATACGGGATCACTCAGAGATCTACGCTAATGTCAGGAGTGACACCACTCTTTTCTTATTTGCTCATTATATACAGTGTATAATGATGAATGAAACTGTTTGATTTAGCAATGAAATGTTTTAATTTAAGCTTGACAAGCTTGACCGTGGAAGCGCGGCTAGTGTCACCCCAAGTTGCCAACAGACAAATTGTGAGCTGTGCGCTTTACAAAGCTGCAGAAATTTTCAAGCCCTGTTTAGTTTCAGCTCCAGATAAAAAATAAAAAAACAACAGTTAAAGAGCCCACATTATGCCTTTCTGTGCTCTACTAAAAGAGGTTTTCCTGCTTGAATGTCGATTATTTCCCATATTCTCCATTGTTGCGGCTCCTCTCTTCCCAGTCTGTCAGTAACGCTCTGTTTAGTTCCTGTCTCTATGAAGCCCCTCCTTCTGAAAAGCATAATGTGCTCTGATTGGTCGGCTGGAGCAGTGTGTTATGATTGGTGTTTGGGAAATGCCCCGCCCCTTACCATAACCCCTAACTAACTCAACCAGGCCCCGCCCCTTTATTCTGCGTATGAATTATTTAAATGAGGAATATTGTGACGTGTTCGATCCCAAGACTACAATGGAGGCGTTTCACTGATTCACATGCACTGATATAGAGAAGAACTCCCGCTGGAGGGACTTTGGGAACCTTTTTTATGCTCAAACAGCAACATTACACACTAAAGAAAGATGAACATGGAGAAAAGCAGAATAGATGCTCTTTAGAAATGTTAACACTGGGTTATTTTTACAGTTGTGCTTCAAAATATGTCCATACGGCAAATTGCTAGTGTCAAAGTAAACTCAAGTCTCTCCATGACTTAAGTTAAAAAACAGTAAAAGATTAGAAAATGCTAAAAGCCCACAGCAGTTTAACAGCATAATGTGACAGAAAAAAGAGAGAAAAACCAAATGACTTTGCAACTTCTGTGACTTTCAAAACCAAACAGAGCGCTGCGATGACGGCTAAATGGCTTCTCTCACTTTTACCTAAAACAAAATGTTCAATTACGTAGAAATAACAAAAGGTGACACTTGTCTGTAGGTAAACAATACGTGTCACTTCCTCCAGCGTGCCTGAGTGCTTCGTTTCACGGCTGCACGGCGTTCTGACCGCAGGTTTAGATGTTTTGAAGCAATCTTTGCGTGTGGACTTCTGCGAGTCTAATCTCGCCATTAACATTATTCCTGTGGAAAGGCAGAAGCAGTCTCTTTGAAGGGCACACGTTATTTTCTGCTTGTAGAGCAAAATGTCAAAAGCGCACACATTGTAAATGAATTTCCTACCAATTAAAACGGCTGGAAGCAACACCTTCAGAGACTGTCAAAATACTCCTTCAGCCCCTCGCTGAAAGAGCCGTCGACACAAAATCACTTCCACCGCCAACATTTGCATGCCATTTCATTAACACAGACATAACGAAATTAAGAATGTCAAAGACGAGACATCAACATTTTGGTGTACGCATCCAATAAAATCTACTAAAATTATTTTATATACATAAACATATTAACTGATCAGGGAGTCAGACATTTTAAGGGCTGTCTCAATCGTAGAATCCTTCAAGTGCACTGAAACGTTTGCTCCCTAAAAAGTCCCATAATGCACCGCAGAACCCAAGGTGCATCGATGCTCACTATGTTCCCGTAATGCAAGTTCTGAAGCGTGAAACTTAAATCAACTCGCTACACATAACGGCACGCAATATGTTTTTAAAAAAAGAAACCAATACAAATGTTATTATATTTCAGGATAAACATATATCGTTAGACACAATCTAGCTAACATTAATAATTTATTTATGGCTGAAATGTTGCACGTATATGTAACAAGCAAAGTATTTATCACAATGTACTTTAAATAACATTACAAGTAACGTCAGAGAGATATCAGCTCTGCTGTTGTTCATCAATACCAGTAATGCTGTTGTACAATGAGGCGTTGTCACGTCGCAGGAAATAAGAGTCATCAGTGTCCTAATCTGTAGTGAGCCAGCCTCCGTTACTGTCCGAATTAGTGTACGCAATATACTGATTAACAGTCTGTTCCCGGTCTGCAGTGGTCAGGATCTATCAAAAGTGCTCCAAGGAAGGAACAGTGGTGAACCGGAGACAGGGTCATGGGCGGACAAGGCTCATTGATGCACGTGGGGAGTGAAGGCTGGCCCGTGTGGTCTGATCAAACAGACGAGCTACTGGAGCTCAAACTGCTCAAGAAGTTAATGCTGGTTCTGATAGAAAGGTGTCAGAATACACAGTCCCATAGCTTACTAATATATCTGAACAGAGAGTCACAAGCTCAAGAGAAGCCGTTGAGGGCATTCTCCACCCAAAATACTCATCCTGATAACATCCTTTATGTCGGCAAACAGAAAGTATTCATAAACATAGCTGCAAGGAGTCATTTTTTGTGCCGAGCAAGTCAGAAACACAGTGACAAGCTAAGCAAGAACAGTAGAATAAAATGCTTATTATTTTTTCAACATCAACTTCTGCCATCATTTACCCATAATGCATAATGCTAAAAACATTGCAGTAATGGGAACACTGACAATATTCTCTCCTATTTTGACAAATTGTCATTCAGAGTAACAGATATATTTATTTAAAAATGAAACGATATACTTATTCTGATCTGTACTTGATAAAAACGGATAAAACCATATGTGATCATCCAAAATTGTATTACATTTTAAATAGGCATGCACTGATAGGACAATTTTGGCTGATACCGATAATTCTTTACATTTGAAAGCCGATAACCGATAAATTGGATTAAATCGTGCAACTGACGTGTCTCAGCTGAAGGAAATAACACATTATTTATAGGCAAATTTTCTTATATAATATTAAAACTGATCCTATTTCGGCCGATACCAGTATGGTGGCCGATATATCGTGCATCCCTAATTTTAAATCACTTCCTCACACAAAGTTTACTGACAAATGGGTAAAACCTAGAGGTTTGAAGGATATTAGCAAAGTATAAAGATTTAAAAATTACATTATTGAGTATTTGCATTGTGATGCCTTTAATATGTCATCAAATGATTCCTGTTTTAAATAAATGAAAGATGTTTTGGTATATAAACTGTTACACTGAATGATATTTCAGTGGGTGTTGTCTGTAAATCATGGTAAAAAGAGAGCTGTCCTTTTCTTTATGTAACACACAGATTCTAGTGATTTGAGGCGGAGATATGAGGGCGGTAAGAGCTGCGTCAGGCACAGATGATGTTTTACAGACGTCTTTACACTGGAAAACATCTTCATGACATCAAAACCCCAAAACACCTCTGACCCTCGCATCTGCCCTCAGTCTCACGAGGGTCTTTACAAATCACTTTTTTAAGAGCTTCACACAGAGTTACACATCTCCTCCCCTCTGAAATACTGAAACACAACCCTCACCGGAGAGAGAGACATGAATGAAAGCAGCAGCTGAAATCAGACACCGCTGAGGTGAGCCTTTGTGTCCAAACACTCTCCCCTCGTGTTGAAACTCGATGCAAATCCTTCATTTGCACGGAATAAAACTGTAGTTTGTCCAGCCATGAGCTACTCAGAATCTACAGCTACACTTCTGATAAAGCAGTTACATCACAAGATAATAACAGTAGCTACATAAGACATAGCAAGGTCGTAACCATGTCTTCAACATTTGAACATGAACACAATAACTCTTAATCATGTACATACCATGCCAAAAACAACTTTATTACTGTTTCTTCATTCAGATTCAATTTCTAAACACATTACATGAATCACGTACATTATAAAGGCTTTATTCAATTCAAAACAGTGAAATTTGACCAAATAAAAATGCAGTGAAAATAGCATATTTTCTTAGCGATAGATGCCATTTACACAGTGAAAATAGTGATGGATTGTATTTACACCATGTAAAAATAGATGTATTTTCATTGCAATAAGTGTAAATAGTAGCTAGATGCTATTAATGCGTATAAATAGTGGCAGATATTTGCACCTCAGTGTTGTTGTACATTAAACCAGGGTCGTAACCACCATAAGCATTGAGGGGGACGAGGCCACCCTAATAATTGGAAATGTTTGAAGAAATGTTTTATACTTGCATGTATGTGTTTTATAATGCATTTAGAAAAGCCCAACCAGGGACAGGAGTTGAAAATTAGCATTAGCTATAAACTCTATATGCTGCGCATCAGTTGCAGTAACTGTATTGTAACTATGTTTGATTGCATTGTCCCTGTTAAATAAATAAATAAATACATTTCACACGGCGGCCATCTTGGAAACGCCTCTTGGGCATGCCAGTGCAGCTCCTATTTCTTTAAATGGGGAAATGTCAAATTCTCTAAAACTGTTCGCCAAGCTTACGATTAAATTTCATATTTGAAATCACCCAGTGAAATCTGACAACAACTGTCTCATAAGTGTTGTTTCTAAACGCTCAAATCATGACAAAAAACGTTATTTTTTAGCCTGGACAAAAGTAATGCATCTCAGAACACTGCCTGTTTCTATAGCAACCAGAGCGGCAGCTGCAGTGACGAGATGACTTTACTAATCAACGATTGGCTCGTTCTTTTAGAAGGCGGGGCTTATACACCATATTGGGCGTTGCACTTAGTGCACCATCTTCCTACATATAAAGTCTTTGGTAATATTGTCTGACCCAATCAGATGTCAGTGGGCGGAGTTAGTGTAAATAGCCTCTGCCAACAAGGCGGGATATTTGCACTTGGTGTAAATAGACACTCCGAATAAAAATTCCATGACTGGATATTACTATCGGTCATTTAACATTTCTATCGTGAAGCAGTTGTCAAAAATTAAATGCTTAGCTACTTATATTTAACCCCACACTTTAAAACTGCAGCACACTCAAGCTTTCCTTTGATTTGATTGGCCACTGAGGCTGAGGCCTAAAAATGTAACTCTTTGTCATCGCAACAACATCGTTACGCTCTGATTGGGCGGGTTTCTATGATGTCACACAGGGCCAGTTTTTGTAATGCAGACGCACCTTCTCTTCACACACACGGGTCGTCCCGCCCTCCTAACAAAGACAGGGTGAGTCTGACCTACTCCACACTCACAGCCTTTGATAATGGTTCTCTGACGGCAGCAAGAGAGAGAGAGAGAGAGAGAGAGAGAGAGAGAGAGAGAGAGAGAGAGTCGGCCGGCTGGTTTACTGATGAGACGTCTCCTCTGTAGTTTAACCTGTCCCCACACTTTCCTTCCGCACCATTTTACAGCAGTAAAGAACAAAAGACACGAGTCGGCAGCATATAATTACCCATGAATGTGTGCGACACTGCCGGCACCAATCGCTCATCCTCACTTTTACTCACCGCCATCTCTCTCCCCGACAATAAACACTTTATACACGATTACCTGACACTTAAAAACACAATATTTTTCTCTTCCACGGCGCATCGGGGGGAAAAAGTTTGATGTGTTCATATGGCGCCAGCCATGAAATGTCAGGATATGAATAAAAATGCAGTTTCCCGTTCCGGGGAGCAAAGCGCTTTCCACAGGTAATCATCTAAGCGGAAAGCTCCGGTACGGCTGAGCGCTGATGAATTCAAGAATAAACGGGTGAAAGCGCTGTGGAAAGGGCAGCGAGGCCCGGACGCGCACCGCTTCACCTGCGCTCATATCACAGCGCCGGGAATCTGGACATAAGCTGATTTACAAAACGGGAAAAGAATATGAAAAGACTTAAGAACTGGGAAAATGATGAGTAGGTGAGTCGAAGAAGTGTGTGCGCGTGTAAGTGTGTGTACAGAATAAAAACCATTACGTCTATGGAGAGTCCACAGAAAGATAGCATGCCAGACGTGTATGTGTGTGTTTGTGTGTGTAAGAGTGTGCTTGTGTGTGTTTGTGTGTGTAAGAGTGTGCTTGTGTGAGTGAGTGTGTGTGTGTAAGAGTGTGTGCGTAAGTGAGTATGTGTGTGTGTGAGAGAGTGCTTGTGTGTGTGTGTGTATGCATGTGTATGTGTATGTATGTGTGAGTGTGTGCGTGTGAGTGTGTGCGTGTGTGTGTGTGCGTGCGTGTGAGTGTGTGTATGAGTATGTTAGTGTGAGTGAGTGAGTGTGTGTGTGTGCGAGTGCGTGCGTAAGTGAGTATGTGTGTGTGTGAGAGAGTGTGTGTGTGTGTTTGCGTGCGTGTGTATGAGTGTGTTAGTGTGAGTGAGTGTGTGCATGTGAGTGAGTGTGTGTGTGTGTGTGTGTGTGTGAGTGCAGGTGTGAGTGTGTGTATGAGTGTGTGTGAATGTGTGAGTGTGTGTGTGTGTGTGAGAGTGAGTGCGTGCGTGTGTGCGTGTAAGTGTGTGTATGAGTGAGTGTGTGTAATTGTGTGTGTGTGAATGAGTGTGTGAATGTGTGAGTGAGTGTGTGTGTGCGCAACTGTGTCAATGTGTATGTGAGTGTGTGTGTGAGTATGTGTGCATGCGTGTGTGTGAGTTTGTGAGTGTGTGTGCGTGCGTTAGTGAGTGTGCTTGTGTGTGTGACTGTTTGAGTGTGTATGTGTGTGTGCGCATGCATGCGTGTGCGAGTGTGTGTGTGTGTTAATGGGGTCCAGGGAGGATGGTGTACCGCTGTCACAGTGTTTGAGGTTTCTCGGATGCGTTTGAGGAACTGCAAACAATCAAGTGTGGTCGGCCGATGTGCTGAGAGTGCAAGATCTGGTTCTGGTATAATCTCCTCCCAGCTCAGAGTTTGGATGAAGCCCAGGTGAGATGACAGTGAAAAATGAATGTCTCTCATACGCCGAGGTTTGAAGGTTTTCTGGTGTTCCCAACAGGTTTCTTAACCAGCTGACATCTGAACCAATGTTTTGCCGTCAGCTCTGGATGTGCTCAAGGCAACTCGTTCCAAAATTCTTTTCTTTTGCCCAGTTAAATAATCATTCTCTATAGTAATGAATTAACATGATTGCTGAAAGCAAGTTTTGTGAGAGGAAGCGCTGGCGTGAGTTTGAGGAACGAACGCAACCTCTCTAATTCAAGCCAAGAATTTCTGCTTTTCACTCCTCAGAAATCCAATTAAGTTCGAAACAGCCGTATCCTCGACTAGCCCAGGGCCGGAGCGAGCGCTATTCAAGAGTTGACTTCTCCAGTCAAGGTAAGAAGATTAAAACAGGAGGCATTCAGAGAATCAGACTCAAAGCCCAGATCCACCTGTGAGTGGAAACCTGTCAGACGGGTAATGCACAGACTCACTCAACGGCTCTCGTGTTTCAGTCAAATCAGGCCTTTGTCACTGCACAATAAATCCACTCCGCTGTGTCTGTGAGTGACACATAACATCAGCTGACGGTTGTATCTCTCAATGAATCAACATGCCTGCGATTCCAGCACTAAAAGTTCTCTCTAATAAAATGGCAAAACTTCAGAGTTGGCATGACGTTTGAAGCACTACACTGCAGAAACCAGGGCCAGTAAAAATATCTAAACAAGACAAAGATGCATTTACTTGATTTCAGAGAATGTCTTGAATTCAATGTATTTTTCTTTATGTTTTGACCATTGAATGCCTTTATGCTTGTATCTGCAGTTAAAATCTTCATGTTGAATGAAAGAGGTTCATGTGCATGTTGTATTTCCTGCGGCGTACATCTCAAATTACACTGTAGAACAGAGCGCAGACATGTCACAACCTGCAATCACTGCAACACACACACACACACAGTGAAAGGTGTTTAATGGCACTGATGTGAGTGTTTTGTTGAGGCCAAATCTGCAGATTTTCTGGTCAGCAGAGTTTTACTGTCCACATCTGCAGGAGGTGATAAGCCATAAAAATGACCCACATTTGGCAGGACATTCACACACGCACACACACACACGCACATATCGTCCACCCCTGACTGTAGTAAAGCCCACTGAGATCACCAACTCCACTCAAGGCTAAAGTGTGTCATTTATGTTAAAATACTGACAAGGTTTAAGCTAGTCCTAGACTAATGCATAGTCCTATGCATGTCCGAACATTTTTAAAGGGGTGGTTGATCATGATTTGACTTGTTTAACTTCAGTGAGTGTGTGATGTCTCTGTTTGAGCATGAACAACATCTGCAAAGTTACGACGCTCAAAGTTCAAAGCAAAGGGAGATATTTTCTTAACAGAAATCACTTTTTAAAAACTACAACAAACGGCTGGTAGGAACTACAACGAGTTAGTGACATCACTGACCCTAACATCTACATAACCCCGCCCCCGGGAACATGTTGAGAAGAGGAAGAGTTGTTGTAGTCGAGCACATTTGGGAGTCGCTCAAGCTGTCATCCGTCTTTCACATTTATTAATACAGTACGAACACAAATACAATAGCATGACAAAGCTAAATGACATCATAAGTTATAACCGTAATTAAACTAAACTATCCCTGTTCTCTCTTCATGCAGCAGATATTCTCTGGCTCATCTCACAACAGCTCCCACACCAGCGGTTTATAGATTATCATGACAGAATATGCTAATCAATGACTGATGATCGTTAACTCATAAATTCATCAACTATCCCTTCAGAAGCGTCCTGTCTCATTCTACATGCTGTCTCTTCTTCTTGAGTCTCTCCATCATTGTCCGACTCCGGTTTGAACAGTTTCTGTCATTTTCAGTGCGTGTCTGCGTGAGGTAATTAGAGCTGCTAACACCAGCTCTTGAAGCTCCGCTTATAGAAAGGGGGCGGGAGCAGCAGCTCATTTGCATTTAAAGGAACACACACAAAAACTAAGCGTTTTTGCTCACCCTCAGAAAATAACTTTTTTACTTAACTTTATTTTAATCTAAACCCTGTCTGTGAAACCAGGCCTTAATACTTAAGTTTATGTTAAATAACCCTTACAAAATAAGCATACTTCAAGTTCATTGTATTATGAGTAATGTTTCCCAAGTATACTTTATGTAGGAAGTATACTATTAATACTTCTTGGAACTAAAGCAACCCACTTTTACACAGAAATGACACCCTTCAGCTTTAAATGCTAATGGCAGAAGATTGTGTGTGCTGAGGGCCGCAGAGAAAAGAACAGAAAGAGTGAGCATGTTTCCACTGCAGCTGTGATAAACGCTCGCTTCGACACCGCTGAGGTCAACGCTGGCAGAGCTTAAGCGTGAGGTGACATCACTCACAAACACACGGCTTTCTTTGTGTTTTCTCTGTCAAAGCAGTTTTGTTGTTGTCGGCAGTGTCTATTCAGCACCGAATGGAGAACAGAACAATCTAGAACAGCACAAATCACACACACACACCGAGACACGCACATACACACATTCACTCTCCCAAACTCACATGCACTCTCACACACTCTCTCTCACACACACACACACACACACACTGGTGGCCAATGCACCTCTCCATTGATCATTAACACACACGGTTAACATGACTAACTTCTGTTCCACATCCAGGGTTAAACTAAGGTCAAAATCTTAAAAAAAAAAAAGTTGCATCCCAGTTTAACATTCAAGTTCTTCCCAGGTCCCTCCTAACCTCCTGAACTCTACCATTGTGACCAGAGTGGAATCCAGAAAAACGGTATTTGTGAAAAAATTAACTGGATTTCATATGCGTTCAGAACATTGATCTGTCCGTTTGAGCAGCCCGGCATGTCAAAAATGAAAACAGAAATTAATGTTTATTATGGGTTTAGCAGAGATTTCCGTTCATCTTCAGATAAATAACTAATTAACTCAATGGCAGCTCCAATCTGTCAACACTGAGCGCACCGAATCACAGTCAGTCCCACTCACAGCTAACCTTCAGAACTCCAGCATGCGCGAGCGGCCCGTGTTGGTGCGGTGATGCTGGCAGGTCACGCGCATGCGGTCTGAGCGTGTTTTTGGCTGCGCGGCGCGGCGTGCGGCTCAGAGAGGCTGAGCGCAGTGCACAGAGATGCCAGAGAATCAGCCTAGTCATTAAGCTGGGCTTTAAGTCCAGACTAGAGCTGGATTTGAGGCTTCCAGGGAGCAGTGCAAACTCCTCCTGCCAGCCACTGCATGGCACACACACATGCATACACAAACACACACACTGAGGTAAGCTGATAACAGCCGCTGAATGCTGGCCTGAAACACAACCAGAACCACAGCGATCTGCCCACTTTGTTCCCCTTTTCTGCACTGTGATTGATTGACAGGGGATTCATTGCAAACAGTCGTTGCAATTCTTGGAGAAATTACACACTTCAGGTTTAATTATGATATTTTGTATGCATTAATCTTAGATGAATACATGTGTACAGCTTTATAAAATGAAACTGAACAGAAATATGCAGAATTCCACATTCCACAAAAATCTTTTCATAGTCATTTTCCACCCGGACATTTAAACAGGCAGCTTGTGCTACTGTACCTTTAAGAGTTCCATATGTAAATCAGCTCTGTCGTAATTGGTTAACCTATATGTAGCAGCATAGTTCAGGGTGATTAATGTCGTCAAACACTGAACGCACATGAATATGTACAGGTGTGTTTACACTAACACTGACAGCATTCAAAAAAACAACTAAAACTAAAACCATAAAATGCATTATTGGGTAACACTTTATAATAACTGCATGCTATGAATCATTAGTTAAACATTAGTAAATGGTTAATTTCATAAACTTATGAACCACTGACAACTCCAAAAATAACTGGTTTGTAAATAATATAATACATCATTTAGAAATGCAAAAAGTATGAAAAGACAATTATTAAACACATTATAGATTTGCTTATATCTGTATTTATAAACTGCTTATTAATGCATATTAATGCTTTATAAATGATGAATTAACTATTTACTAATGCTTTAATAATTCATAGCATGCAGTTATTATAAAGTGTTACCCATTTTGGTTACTTGAAATAAACGTTAACTGAAATAAATAACAACATTTCTCATTTTCATTCATATAGACATACTTTAAAACTAATAAAACAGACAAAAAAACAAAAAATTAAATAACGATAAAAACATTCAAAATATTAATAAAAACTATAATAGTATCTCAATTAGTGGTTGACCAATATATCGGCCGATATATTTGGCATTGGCCAATGTGTTGGAAGATACAGATACACATATTGCCAAAAGTATTGGGACCTCAAATCCCTGAGTTCAGGTGTTCAATCCCTTCATGTTCACAGGTGTATAAATCAAGCACTAGGCATGCAGACGCTTCTACAAACATTTGTGAAAGAATGGGTCGCTCTCAGGAGCTCAGTGAACTCAAGCGTGGTACCGTGATAGGTTGCCACCTGTGCAATAAATCCATTCCTGACATTTCCTCACTACTAAATATTCCACGCTCAACTGTTAGTGGGATTATAACAAAGTGGAAGCAATTGGGAACAACAGCAACTCAGCCACGAAGTGATAGGCCACGTAAAATCACAGAGCGGGGTCAGCGCATGCTGAGGGTCACAGTGCACAGAAGTCACCAACTTTCTGCAGAGTCAATAGCTCCAGACCTCCAAACTTCTGTGGCCTTCAGATGAGCTCAAGAACAGTGTGTAGAGAGCTTCATGGAATGGGTTTCCATGGCCGAGCAGCTCATCCAAGCCTTACATCACCAAGAGCAATGCAAAGCGTGGGATGCAGTGGGGTAAAGCACGCCGCCACTGGACTCTAGAGCAGTGAGACGTGTTCTCTGGAGTGACCAATCACGCTTCTCTGTCTGCAATCCCATGGACGAGTCTGGGTTTGGCGGTTGCCAGGAGAACGGGACTTGCCTGACTGCATTGTGTCAAGTGTAAAGTTTGGTGGAGGGGGGATTATGGGGTGGGGTTGTTTTTCAGGGGTTGGGCTTGGCCCCTTAGTTCCAGTGAAAGGAACTCTTAATGCTTCAGCATACCAAGACATTTTGGACAATTTCATGCTCCCAACTTTGTGGGAACAGTTTGGGGATGGCCCCTTCCTGTCCCAACATGACTGCGCACCAGTGCACAAAGCGTCGCTCCATAAAGACATGGATGAGCGAGTTTGGTGTGGAGGAACTTGACTGGCCTGCACAGAGTCCTGACCTCATCCCGATAGAACACCTTTGGGATGAATTAGAGCGGAGACTGCGAGCCAGGCCTTCTCGCCCAACATCAGTGCCTGACCTCACAAATGCGCTTCTAGAAGAATGGTCAAAAATTCCCATAAACACACTCCTAAACCTTGTGGAAAGCCTTCCCAGAAGAGTTGAAGCTGTTATAGCTGCAAAGGGTGGGCCAACTCCATATTAAACCCTACGGATTAAGAATGGGATGGCATTAAAGTCCATGTGCATGTAAAGGCAGGCGTCACAAAACTTTATATATACACATTATTAGCCAATCATTGGCCAATAAGAAAAACGTATCAGCCGATGGCGATATATACCTTGGCGATATATCAGTCGACCACTAATTGAGATACTATTATAGTTTTTATTAATATTTTGAATATATCGGCATGGGCCATCAAAAAAACAATATCGGTTGACCACTAAAATAAAATAAAATAATCTTCCTCATCTGTTGTTCAGTGGTTCAATCTGTGGCATGTGATTTCAGACAGATCAACCCACCAATGACCTTTCTTTCTCTCACATACAGCGACAAACATCCCGAGAGAAAGACTGTCAGAGAGACGTTCCCCGCGGGTATAAATCCGCTCCGTCATCCCTCACAGGCAGGTAAAAGAGTGTGTTCGGCTTTAAATAAAGAAGTGTTGAGGGCCCGCTGCAGACAAAATGACGGCGGGGAGTTTGGGGAACTTTATGGCAGCGTTTAAAGAGCAGAGAGTCATTGGCTTTACACACCATACGCATGAATCACTCGCCGCCGGCAGCCCACAGGCCGATCACTCATTGGCTGGAGATGCATGTGTAATGTAATATGAGAGCTGCAAATCAGTGGAACCAGTCTGACGCTCTGTGTGTGTGTGTGTGTCTCAGGTCAGAGTCATTTAATACCGGCGCACACATTCCACACTCCTCTCCGACTCTTGTTCTTTTGTCACGTAGCAATTAACCGCGCTGATCCCAGACCAGCCAAACTGTCTTATCCCAGCATCATAATGCACTCTGGGTGGGACCATCTCACTTCATGCTTCATTCTTCAGAATTAATCGCACATGCAGTCATTAGGAGCATAAAAGAGACGTGGAGCGATCCTGTTCTTTCTGTCTTTATCTTATTCGTCAGCGCTGTCTCTCTGCATTACAGTCTTCCGGCTCGGTTTGGGCGTCTTTCACCCTAACAGTGTCTCCTGACCTTGACTGAAAGAAATTAGCGGCTGATGAGCAATGCAGATCAGGGCGATTAACAGACAGCACTGATAAAAATAAATCAGAGTGTGTCGTGTCTCCGCCACGGGCTCCGCCATCACCGGAGTCAGGATGTGTCCATCTGATCGCCTTCAGTCCCTTTCTAGATAACAAATGCCGCACCTATACAGACTCAAATAAAGTTAAAAAGTGAGTCTTGTCCATGTCTATCTCAGCAGACGTACTGGAAAACAGCCTGGTTCTTGGGCTGCCATGTCGTGGTACGGATGTGTGTGGTATTGTCTAACACTGAGCGTTAACCAGCACATCTCCACCCAGCTGAACTGGGATCAGGTTTCTCACCTGTACTCTCTTAAGCGTTCAGATTATTCATCACTCCTTACTCATACTGTAGATCACTGCTTAATTAAATCATTATGTGTTGACATTCTAGCAGCTCCCTTTAAATGACCAGAGGTGATCAAAACCTTTAGGTCACTTTCAACCACAGTAAAGAACAGCAACACGTTACAGTAATTCTGCCTGAAATCTGAGACGCTACTAACTGAAATTAAAGCCACACCATATATTTCTCAACATCATTGAAAAGACTTCTAAAAGAGTTAAAACCAACCATTACCTAAATTACTTTTGAACACTTGTGACATGTGTCCAAACTAGGGATGCACGATATATCGGCCACCATATCGGTATCGGCCGATATATGTTTACTATTAATGTTATCGTAAGAAAATTGGGCATATAAATAGTGGATTACTTCCTCAGACGCTTCAGATGCTCACTGTTCACCATAATGGTTTTGAATTGCTTGAAATATGATTTGAAATCACTTCAAAAAAGAATAATAGGAATTATAGGCTAGATAAAATTATAATGAGAACATCATAGTGTTTGGCTTTTAATGATGAGACTTCTGATTTTGCTCTCAAAATTTATATAAAAATTTGGATTTGGATTTATTGGCCAATATATCGGTTATTGGCTTTCAAACTAAGAATTATCAGTTATCGGCCAAAATTTTCATATCGGTGCATCCCTAGTCCGAGCATCACACTTTTCACCGGAAACATCTATTTTCATTAATATTTTTATGCCAACCAACCAATATTTAAATCTCTAATTGCACTTTATGTATGTGTACTTACAGTGTACTTACCTAAGAAAGTGCTGGGTAATATAAGGTAACTACATGGGTTAAGATTAGGTTTAGGAGTTAGTACCTAGTTATTACCCAGTTATTGTAATTACTATAATAAGTACATAGTGTGTACATGGGGAACAGGACTGTAAAATAAAGTCCGTTAAACTTTATTTTAAGGTGTCATTGTTACAGTGTAATTATATATTTAAGTACTGAGTAATATTGATTCACTACATGTACTTACTCTAAAGTTAGGGTAGGGTTAGGATTTGGTTGAGGGTTAGTTGCATGTAATTGTGCATCATTTACTGTTATTACTATAGTAAGCACATGTAACATATGTAACAAGAACACTGTAAAATAAAGTGTTACCTAAAGTGCTACCAAATCTCTTAGAGCACAACCAACCAATATTCAAATCTCGAGTCACTGCGGCACTGATATATATCGTATCGTTTTATATCGTCATATCGCCCAGCACTAAAACATGCTCTATGGTAAAGCACTAAGGCATTATAGACGTAACCGTGTGACTTTTTGTAAAGCTGCTTTGAAAATGATGTGTATTTTGAAATGCGCTTCACAAATAAATTTGACATTTATTTATTATTCTAGCTATACAAGATTATATGGTCAGCTTTGTATATTTGATAATATTAAACAGACCTGTGACCAATCAGCTGCTTTATAGGGTTGTGTGTTTACAAACTCTGCTTTTAACTATATCACCAATTTCCACTTTGTTCTGTCTTTCTCTCTTTGTCTCTGCTGTCTTTCATGTGTGTCCAGGCATACAGGGCTTCTGCTGATCACTGCCCGAGGACACACTTACAGGCCTGACGGACACAACAGAGAGAGAGAGAGAGAGAGGCCCACGGCCAAACACTGCCGCCAACACTCAGCACGCTGGGAAAGGATTTACCCTCCTCCAGTACCACACACACACACACACACACACACAACAGATACACAAGGAAGCATTTTCACATCAAATCACTTCAAGGTTTTTTTTTTGTGCCCAGATATAAGACATCTCAGCTGAATTATGTCGCTTCAGGAAACAAAGTCACATGATATGAAGTGTACAAATGTTATCAAGAAACAGTCAGATCTGGGATATTCCTATCCTACTTGATATCTCCGGCTTCCAAACCTTGAGGTGCTCTTTTGTCTGATGTTTGGAGGATGCCATATAAAGGAACAAAATAGTAATGCTAACATGATTGTCAACCATTTACTTTACAATTTACTTGCTAAAAACAATGAATTGTGTACATCTAAATTTTCAGCTGACATCCTGACTGAAGTGTCGACTTCAAGTGGGGCTCTATTGCACTTTTCCCAGTAAATTCTGACTTTCTGGGTCACAGCACAAACTCTGCAGTCCTTCAGCTCTCAAACCACTGCCGTATGCAAAATCTACTGAACGGTGACGAGCCAGCGCGTTGACCAATTGTGCGATGAGCTACATTATTATAGGGCGAATTACAAGCTGCTGAATATCAAAAATCTGCCCTTTGAGGATCTTCATGAAACACTGAGATCCGTGGCGACTGAAGGAGGTCACCTCCACGACTCGACTCGACTGCGCTCAAACCAGTACACAAACCCTTGGACACACACTGCGCTGCTAACATCCCATCATTCTCCTGACACAAAGAACCGCGTCAGGTTACATTAGTTACATTAAACTAGGCAACTACAGAGAGATCCAGACAGAGCGAGACCCAGAGAGAGAGAGCGCTGCATCTTCCACTGCCTCTTTCAATTAAGCAGCAGGAAAACTTCCTCCGGTCACATCATCAGAAACAATAGCACAACTATCCCAAGTGTTTGTTAATTATAATGTGTTTTGTTGCTCTTTGTTCTGTGAAGCTTTTCAATTTAATGAACAATAAACAGTGCATTTGAAATGAAAAAACAGTCATCATTTACTTTTTAATGTCTATTTTTCACACACTCTGACTCTTATAATTAAATAGGTTGTTTTTGCTACTGCACCTTTAATATTTCTGCATGTAAATTACCTCTGCTGTGATTGGCTAACCTCCACATATCTGTTTAGTTCACATTGTTGTTCTTCAGGGAGGGTGAAGTATGAATTAAACCATGTAATGCAATGCAATTCCACTAATGCCAACATAATTTTCGAGAATGTTGTGGTCGATAGTATCAAAAAAGGCAGCACTAAGATCCAGTAACACTAATAGAGAGATACAACCATGACTGGATGATAAGAGTAAATCATTTGTAACTGATGAGAGCAGTCTCAGTACTATAATACGGTCTAAATCCTGACTGGAAATCCTCACAGATGCCATTTCTTTCTAAAAACGAGCATAGTTGTGAGGACACTGCCTTTTCTAGTTTCTTTGACAGAGAAGGTAGATTCGAGATCAGCCTGTAATTGACTAATTCTGTAGGATCAATTTGCGTTTTTTTAATAAGCGCTTTAATAATAGCTAGCTTAAAAGTTTTCGGTACATATCCTAATGACAAAGATGAATTAATGATATTAAGAAGAGGATCTATGACCTCTGGAAGCATCTCTTTCAGTAGCTTATAGGGGTTGAACGACTTCAGATTTTTTTTAAAGTCGACATTTATGTGATTAAAGTCGAGTCGACGTCAACTAGTCGCTGATGATGTCATTAATGAACAAATAAGCCTGAAACTTGAGCTGAGACATGAATGCTGGTTGTTTTTTTTTGTGCACATATGACACAGCACTGCCCAAAAGGTTATTGCTCCTACATAACAGCTTTTGTTTATCAATTATTTTTTCTTTGGGTCGTTATATTTCTCACAGATTTCTGCTCGTTTTGAATCAGATACAGATAAAAGTAGCCCAGTAAAGATTACATTTATATGTGCATTAGTGAGAGAGAGAGAGAGAGAGAGAGAGAGAGCAACTGCGTGTGAATTAATTCTACCTGGCAGCGTCTCTCTACTTATAGTGAAGCTGAAGAAATTTATGCTAGAACTTTTCAGTTTCTATGCTATTTTATTGATAAATCACAGAACAGTGTTGACAATACATTTCTGCCTACTGAATGATTTTGTGTAAGGCGCGCGCAATCTCTGCGTGATGTGCGAGCTATGTGTGTGCGTTATAATGCAGCACACATTCGTTTAGAACGGCGATTAACTTGCGTGTACAATAAGCAGTTTAAAACAGGCATTCTCCTGATCAATTTCGAGCATCCAGATGGCATAATCAATCAGTCATTTTAATTGTTGGAAACGGAGCATGCGTGTCAGGAAATTACTTATCCTGTTGCGCCCTCTATAGGCCAGAGACTAGTCTGTGCAACCCCTAGTAACTTAGTCGGTATAGGGTCGAGCATACATGTTGTTGATTTAGATGAGTTCAGACAATTCTTCTTCTCCTATAGCAGTGAATGAGTGGAATTTTTCCTCAGTGACACTACAATGCACTGTCTGATGCGATACTGTAGTAGACGGTTGCATGGTTATAATTTTCTCCCTAATATTATCAATCTTGCATGTAAAGAAGTTCATAAAGTCATTACTGCTGTGCTGTTTGGAAACGTCTGGGGTTGAAGCTCTATTTCTCGTTAATTTGGCCACTGTATCAAATAAATTGTATTTGTTTTCTTCTAAGAGAGTCGAAAAGTAAGCCGATCGAGCCGTTTTTAAGGCCTTTCTGTATGCAATAATGCAATCTTTCCATGAAATGCGAAAATCCTCTAATTTAGTTTTTTTTGTTTTTATCTCATCACTCTGGCGAACAGGAATTCTTTTTTTTTAAAGAGAATTATTCAAACATAATGAAGCGTATTTTAGGCTCATTAAGAATTTATGCACATTGTTATATCTCCATAATGACAAATATATCATCATAATGACTCAATAATGACAATAATGAATTTAGCGGGGTAATGGATATGACAATGAAATATATTTGATCTTGGTGGACTAGATTTCTGGAGTTTAGTTTCAGTAAATGTTCAGCGACAACAGGGGGAAAAAATCTACATGTGAATAATAAAATAAATCTACCTATATAGTCATAGTTAAGATTATAAAATAAATACACTTTTTAAAGGAGGAGAAAGTGCTTCCCATATATTTTGTTGTTGACAGTCTGCCTTCTGCCCAATCAAACTATGGTAATTTATTTCAATTCAAACTCATACAGTAATTCTGTATAGCCATTTGAGAACCCCAGTTTAGAATGTCACAAAGTACTTCAAACCTTAATTTTAAAAGAGCATTAAACTTTTCTAAATCTCTAATGTTAGGGAACATTGTGTTCAAAATATCTGCATTGACAGAGATAAAGGACTAAAGAGCAGAACATTCATGAAGACCCCTCAGACCCCATTACAGATCCACAAACTCACTGTACCAACAAAACAACCCGTTTAGCAAGGGCTTATCTGAGTGTATTTCTGCTCCCAAAAAGATAGAGGATGTTGAGAGTGCTCTATGAAGACCTTCAGCAGCACAGTACGAGCAGAGCCGTGCTCAAGTTCAAGAGCGTCGCTCACATTTTTCAGATATGGCCCAAGAAAACACAGCCCCCCCCCCCATAATAAACAATGTTTCATAAGGCGGAAACCTCCCAGCGGCTTCAGCAGCTACTCTGAGAATTTGCACAAGTCGAGCGAATGCCTCATTTGTTTTCTCCAGGAGAAGTTGCAGCCATAAATTGTAGTGCGTAAGGCGGCGGCCTTGCGGGAAAAAAGCAGACACCTATGAAGAAAATGAAGATGTTAAGAACGCTGACCAGGCTGAACATGAAAAATCTGAGCTCTCGTCCTGAACTGCTCATGAAATTCATATTAGACTGTGAGTTTGCGCTGGGAAAGTGCTGCAGGACTGTGGAGCGTCTCTCGGTCTCTCTGCTGCTGGTTTCCTGTGATCAGGAGGATTCTCTTCAACATCTGTCCTCACAAACAGCCTCTAACACAGCGAGACCGACAGCTTCAGCCCCTTACGAAGAAGTACCACGGTAATAAGTATATGACTCTTTGAAGTACTTTGCAGTACCATTTAAAGACCATAGTAGATTATATGAATCTCATAAAACCTATGATATTTCTATTTTCACTGAAACATGGTACCACAACTTCGAGGGACACACTGCAAATGCATCCACACAAACACACTCACACTATCTTTGTGGGGACTCTCCATAGACGTAATGGTTTTTATACTGTACAAACTGCATATTCTCTCCCTTTACACTAACCCTACCCCTAAACCTACTCAACACACTAACCCTACCCATCACACAAAACATTTTCAAAACTAATTCTGTATGATTCATATCATTTAGCTTGTTTCCTTATGGGGACTCAATTTCCCATGAGTGTGTGTGCATTAGGGGGTCCCCACCGGGATAGAAAAAAAAAAAAACACACACACATGCACTCACACAGCAAGAATGAAGTGAACCTGAAAGTGCTGCATTTTGCTCACACTGACACCTGATTCCTCCGATAATGTGAGTAAATAAACACAGAACAATGTAAAGCTGATCCATTCAGCGGCTCTTTCAGTGCTTTCAATGCTTTTACCAAATCCAGTTTAGAGCCAAACACCTTCCTGAGTGACCGTCAGCCATTTGAACGGTCCTCCGTTCTGCAATATGATATTACGTTGCTTATTTCACAACACTTTCAAAGTGTCCGGTGAGTGGCACGTTTGGAAAAAAACATGCCACCTACACTAAACCTGACCAATAGCTGCAGCAACCATGCAATTTTAGCTACTTCTACAAGTCTTTGAGCTCTTTTATCGTGACTGGTGTCTCGTACCCGAGTGCTTCACATCACGAGAGCACTGCTGTACCAGGTGACCTACTGAGCAAGTTTACTACAGCAGAAAAGACACACAAGTGGAGCTGCGCATGTGATGCAAACGTAGAAATGTGTGTTTACAAATCATGTACTGTGCTAAAAGTGTTTTGAGCTCAAAACATAGCATTGCACAAGGAACTGGGCGTAAAAAAGTCTTGATAATGCTCCTGTAATCATTATTTGTGTGAAAAGGAATAAAAGCTGTAGCAGCACCCCATTAATTTACTTTGTATTTGGTCAATACAGTCACTATTCATAGTCTCAAAGTGTTAAGACAGAGAGATGTTTTAATAGTGTCTCTCATTTAAGTTCCACTTCAGACGCTGAAAACTCAGATTCAACTCTCTGTTTGGGTCACTCTACAGTGCCACGGCAAAAGAAATGATATTTTACACAAGATGAGGGTTTGAAGTGTGAATTGAATGTGATGGGATCAAAAGACATCTTTCTATTGAGTTATCTTCACTGGCTGGACTCAACAACAAACATACAAGGTTCAAAAAGATAAATCTATCACTGAATCACTCGCTTACTGAACTCAAGAAATCAACTCTTTGATAGATTTTTAGCTCTATTGTCCTGCCCAATTAAACCTAATGAATTGATAACTTGAGGCATGTGAGATGCTGATTGGATGACTGATCACGAGTCCTCTGAAAGACACACACACACACACAGGTGGAAATAAAATACGCCGCTGTGACATTCGCTGTCCATCTCCTGTGAGCAGGGTGGAAGAGGAGGAGGAAGAGGAAGGGCCATCTGGATGTGCCCCGATCACAACCTCCGGTCCCCAATCCCATATGGCAGCACAGGAGCCCGACCCTAACACACACACACACACACAAAACACATTATCTACTCAAGCATAACAATAAATTACACACACACACACACCTTCTGTCCAAATGTAGTACCATATTATGAGCACACACTTTCTCTTCCCAATTATTTACAGCAGGTCACA
Organism: Rhinogobio ventralis; assembly: GCA_039654625.1. Classification (NCBI taxonomy): domain Eukaryota; kingdom Metazoa; phylum Chordata; class Actinopteri; order Cypriniformes; family Gobionidae; genus Rhinogobio; species Rhinogobio ventralis. The sequence goes on along the minus strand of CM077210.1, from coordinate 1,415,696 downwards.
CACACTGCAGTACAGTTCAGTTCTACAGTAGAGTATTAACACAAATATCACAAATGCCCTGTTTGCTAAAAAAAAAAAGGTGATTCTTTAAAAAAAAAAAAAACACATTGTTTGGATGTCACTTTCTCTTATCCTACCTTAAAAGAGTCATGAACATGAGCTTTTGACACTTAAGAGGTCATCATACTATAAGAATTTCCTGTATGTTTGAGAACTGAAAACTTCCAAAAACAGCTTTTATTGTAGCCAAGCCCAGAGAACGACTCGTTGTGGAATGAGCCTGTAATAGATGGAGAAAGACCGCCTCTGCAGAAGAAGATCAACGCCTACTTCATCATCGCAACTTTGGCCCCACCCACTGGAGTGTTAGTGAGATGACGAGGAGAGAAGAGCGACTAAAAATAACATTACCTTCCAAAGGATTCTAATGCTAGGAATGTGCTTATTTATTTTCATCAATGTGAATGTCTCAGTTGAGCATTATTTATTTGTGTTCGCTACATTTCACTGTGGATTCTTTGGGAAATCAGTCGCAATTTCAGCGCAGGCTTTGCAAACAGACTCTTACGATATGGACTCGACAGTAACGCCACAACATGTCAGTAACCGTGTTAATTCTAACGCCTGATCTGAGACCAGTGTTTTCTGATATGATTCATGTACAGTCAGATGTTCTTTGTCTGCGTCAGTAAATCAAACCAGTGACTAAACGCTCAACTTCACATTGTGTCTCTTAGTAGATGAAAATAATCTGTTATTTAAACTGTGATTAAATTATATATAGAAAGCGATCAAAGAACAATCACTGGAGCTGTCAATCAAACAGTGCGAGTTTATCAGTGACTGAGTTCTGGACTCACGCCAAAACTCCCGTAATAATCAACAAATCTCTTATTTACATTGTGTTTGCACTGTTAGTTATGATGAAAGCATTCGTTAGTGTGCAGAAATCGAGTTGCAATGACGAGATCCTGCATTCATGAGCTCAACATGTCTGTGATCGGCTACAATGATCATCACTGCAACCTTTCATGCCACCATCTGAATATAATGCTATAATCAACACTTTTCACGATTAGTTAATCTTAACAGCTGTAATAGTAAAATCGTAGTAAAAGAATTCGAGGGGGTTTCACATGTAATACTTATTTCCTATGCAAAGATATCAGCCAATCACAGCAGTGGGCGTTTACACTGAAGTCTCACAGCAGCCAATCACAGCAGTGGGCGTTTACACTGAAGTCTCACAGCAGCCAATCACAGCAGTGGGCGTTTACACTGAAGTCTCACAGCAGCCAATCACAGCAGTGGGCGCTTACACTGAAGTCTCACAGCAGCCAATCACAGCAGTGGGCGTTTACACTGAAGTCTCACTGCAGACACGCCCCTTCAAACAGAGCATTCAAATCAGAGGCTAAAATAAGGGTAGGAAAAATGCCTTTTATTTCTAAATTATGATCATTTGTAATTTTAAAAAAATCATACTAACATTATAAGTGCACCCCAGGAAACATTAAGCAGTTTGTGACCCTTTTAATGTAAGAGTATGTCACACATTTAAGAGCCCTCAAAAATACCATAATTAAATATTTGGGCTTTATTAACTTGCTATATTAAGTTACTTCTGAACTGCCATCAATGGAGGAAGGCACTCGTTTACTAACCAGTCAAACCCTGAGCCTCGGTTTGAGCAGCCAATGGCGTCTGTTTCTCTGACCTGTTTGCATTTCCAGTTATCCAGCAACAAAGAAAGCAGATTTTAAAGACTGTGCTTTTCAACCAGCTGTCAGATCTTCACTTCACAAGATTTATTCCAAAAGCTTAAGTATGTGGCCAAGACAAGCGATTCCATAAACACAAAGAGGGCGTGATAAGGGCGCCGCAGCGAGTCTAACTAGGTCAAACTTTCCCAATACGAGAGGAGAGACTGAACGCCAGCCAAGATGGCCGAAGTGTCCGGGCTGATGTCATCTCACGGACAGAGCGACAAAAACAAGGTCATTCAAAATGGCCGTAAGCCTGAGGAAGATCACAGGAAGAGAGGAAACTGGTCAAAGACACAGAAGACGAGCGACTCCAATCCCACCTTTGATCAGTTCACAACATCGGAGTAACACCTCGACATACAGACTGTGTGAGAAACCTAATCACAGATTTTGATTAATATTCTCGTGGTTCTGATTATGTTTCTCTCCCGTTAGTGGCCTTGAGCTAATGGCGACGGCTTCACACGCCACACTCCATCCAGTGGCTCTTGATGCAGACAATCAACCCAGAAAACATTCCTATGATTTGCTCTCAAAAATGTTTATCTCATTCAAAAGATCTTCCAAAGCCAAAAGAAACACATTCCACCGATATCTGAGGTCAAAGTTCAGCACTAAGCGCTAATATTTCGAGAGGATCCGAGCACACTTAGCATGACTACTAAAAAGAGAAGACGTGTATTGTGTGCTGAAGATGGGAGTGTTCAACATCATCCTCTGCTGAACACAGCAGCCTTGAAGATTTCCTTTCATCTGTTCATTAATGTCAAAATATTGCAACGCACATTTTTCCCTGACAGAATCCACCCCCTCAGTCCTTCTACAAAAACATACATTTTAAGCAGACATGCCAACTACAGAATAAAGCAAAGTTGTTTTTTCTTTGTGTGATCAGTGCAACGTAAGAAGATTTTAATTTTGAATGCCTCCTCACAAAAGTAAATGTGAAATGATGCTAAATATCACGATGAAAGACAGCTAATATTGAGTACAGCGCTTTTGTGATATTGTCTGTACTGACCTGTTCAATGCTATTTTAGTATAATTTATATGCTATTACAGTGTTTATTTTAAATTACATTTATTTTGATATTTTCTGCTTTCATTTGAGTTATTTTTTTTTGTTTTTTTCATGTTAATTTTTAAATAGTTCTCATTTGTAAGTTTTGGATAAAAGCATCTGCTAAATGATTACATTTAAATGTATTATGTAGTTTTTATAAAATCTTATTTTTCATTTAGTTTTAGTTATTTTAGTACTTAAACTTGCTTTGACAACTAGCTGAAATACAATAAGTTAAAGTTTTTTATAATTTTTTTTATCACAGTTAATGATCGTTTTAAATTATTTAATTATATAATATATATATATATATATATATATATATATATATATATATATATATATATATATATATATATATATATATATATATATATATATATACACATCTTTTTTTATTATTTAATTTATATATATTTATATAAGTTTTGGATAAAAGCATCTGCTAAATGATTATATTTAAATCTTAATTTAATTTAATTTAATAAAGAAAATGATATATATAAAAACAATTATTATTTATTTATTTTAAAATAAGTTTTGGATAAAAGCATCTACTAAATTATTCAATTTAAATGTTAATTTAATTAAAAATATATATATATTTTACTATTATTATTTTATTATTTATTTTATTATTTTATTATTTATTTTTAAAAAAGTTTTGGATAAAAGCATCTACTCAATTATTCAATTTAAATGTTAATAATTTAATTTAATTTAGTTTTTAAAAAAAAGAAATATATACATATATAGGTCCAGTGTCATTATCCATGATATATATATATATATATATAAATTTTTTACTATTATTATTATTTTTTTTTTTTTTTTTTTTTTTTTTTTAAATAAGTTTTGGATAAAAGCATCTATATATATATCTATATATATATATATATCACGGATAATGACCCTGGACCTCTCAGCATGTAGATGTTGAAGTGAGATGGAAAGGCCCTTGGGTCAGAGAAAGTGAGAGAGTATTTCTGGACTCACTTCCTTTGCCTACAGGAAGGTGACAGTGTGGCGTCTCCGTCTCTCTGGTTAAAACAGTTTCAGCAAACATCAAACATCAGGGGAGAGTGGAGATCAATCATTCAAGATAACAGCGCTCGACAGACACACACATACACACACATACACACAAGAAACTAGCAACTGATCGATAATAATTCATAATGAAAATAGTCAACAACAAATTCTATTATTGATTTTTTGGGGTGTGCGCAGCGTCCGACAGCCATCATAAACAATGCCACGTTACAGAGGTGAAAAACACATTTCTGGAGAATAAAAGAGCAAAAACACACTTTATTAAATGTATAGTTTCATTTCAAAGAAAGGTTTATTTTAAGGTGTTCTTGCAGTGTAATTAATCAAATGAGTGAGTAAACTTAATAAACTACATGTATTTACTGTATAATTAGGGTTTTAAGGTTAACTGCTTGTAATTAGGCAAAATATTGTTGTTATTACTATAGCAAGTACATGTAACAGTTACCAAAGTAACTGTTGGACAAAAAATCTCGGTTTTAAATGCATCATATTTGTTTGTACATATATGTAATGTTCAGCATATTGTACCTTAAATTGTTTTTATATCCTTTAAATTAGTTTGAAGGAAAAGATTGGGAAGGATGTCAATAAAACACAGAAAATAACTATATTAAGTTGTTTTATGCAGTGAATCACAGAAATAATCAAAAGAGAGTGTGAGAGAGAAAGACCTGTGTGGGCTTGAGCTGTGCGTTTCAATAAAGACACATGAGATCAATGTCTCCGATTCAGCGCTCATTAACACACACTAATTACAGCATGAGTCACTGAGAGACGCGTGTGTGTGTGTGTGGATTCAGCTTGTATTGATGAGAAGAGAACAACTCGTCACACACACACACACACACACACACACACAGAGACTGTACATTCACCAAACACACTGTTTCACACAGTCATTCCTGACCAGATGTGACGCCGCAACACAAGAATTTTCCATGTCAATCAGAGTTTCTGTCCTAAATTAATGCAGAGAGACTCCGCCCACACGTTCTTCTGATTGGCTGTGATTGTTGATTGATTTGGTTGCGAGTGCAGTGCGCTTGCAGAGAGACTCCGCCCACACGCTCTTCTGATTGGCTGACATTTTTGATTGATTTGGTTGTGAGTGCAGTTCTCTTGCAGAGAGACTCCGCCCACGCGCTCTTCTGATTGGCTGTGATTGTTGATTGATTTGGTTGCGAGTGCAGTGCGCTTGCAGAGAGACTCCGCCCACACGCTCTTCTGATTGGCTGACATTTTTGATTGATTTGGTTGCGAGTGCAGTGCTCTTGCAGAGAGACTCCGCCCACACGCTCTTCTGATTGGCTGACATTTTTGATTGATTTGGTTGCGAGTGCAGTGCTCTTGCAGAGAGACTCCGCCCACACGCTCTTCTGATTGGCTGACATTTTTGATTGATTTGGTTGCGAGTGCAGTGCGTTTGCAGAGAGACTCCGCCCACGCGCTCTTCTGATTGGCTGTGGTTTTTGATTGATTTGGTTGTGAGTGCAGTGCGCTTGCAGAGAGACTCCGCCCACACGCTCTTCTGATTGGCTGACATTTTTGATTGATTTGGTTGCGAGTGCAGTGCGCTTGCAGAGAGACTCCGCCCACACGCTCTTCTGATTGGCTGTGGTTTTTGATTGATTTGGTTGTGAGTGCAGTGCGCTTGCAGAGAGACTCCGCCCACACGCTCTTCTGATTGGCTGTGATTTTTGATTGATTTGGTTGTGAGTGCGGTGCGCTTGCAGAGATAATCGTCTTTCTATAAACAAATAAAAAATAACAAATAGTGATGTATCCAAAAAAAAGAAAAATATACAATGTACTGCATTTTACCGCAAAAAAAAATATGTTGGTCACAAACATGTGTGTGTGTGATGCTGCAGATCTCTGGGTTTATTTCTTGAGGAATGAACTCTAGCATGTAATTACCTTCATCAATCTTCATTCAGAAGTAAACACACAGTTGGTGTCTCACACACACACACACACTTTTTACGCAAGCACCAAACAGAACTGTGCTCAGCTAACACAGGAAACCAGCGGACCTGGAGAATACTTTCCCTCGTCTACTTTTAAGTCTATTTTTAAAACTGTACTTGCAGATAATTATTATAGTCATAAAATAAAAGGCTACTTAATTGAACTTACACTTTCATGACTGGGTTTCTTTTAAAAAGTGCACTTTGTAATCATGTGAAATGAATGGTTTGAGCTCTGGCCTGTCACTCAGTCTCATTCTGTCTATGATAAGTTTTCCTTCAGCCTCGCGTGACTCAAAGAGACAAATGATACACAAAACTATCCAAACACAGACAGTAAAAGACAGTGCTTTACACAGAAACACTCTTTTTGACCTCTGTAATGTCTCAAATGGAGCAGAAATTAAACATCTAACTGTGAGAGAAAAAGTCTCCAATCCAGAGATCTCAAACATCTCCCAGCACAATTCTTCCAAGATTGGGACTTAATGGAGAACTTCACTAAGCTAAACATTTCTTCTCTCTCTGTCTGTATGAAGTTTTTTATCGTGCAGAAAATACTCGTTTTGTGGCTAAATTCCTGTGAGCGACCGATGTTCCCAAATGACCCCATTAATGTTAGTTCACACACAATGAGCTGAGGTTAACCTGAACCACATGTGACCCGACAGAGAGAGAGATGGGGTCCCTGAAAACACACACACACTCACGCATACACTCTCACACAAACACACAGGCACAAAAACACACACTCACTCACACACCCCCTCACGACACATACTCACACACACACACACACTCACAAACACTCTCACAAACACACACACACACCATTTCTTCCACTCGCTCCCTGTTGTATTTGGCCATCAGCAAGAGCGTATCACAATGATGAGAGACGGACTGCGTGAATCACATGAACACATGCAAACAAATCACGTAAGCACATCTGAGTGGAACACAAACTTCACTGGACAAGCACTGACGCAAACACACACTCTACAGGAGTCAAATAAAGCATGTCGGATCAATTGTGCTCTTCTTTTCAACTGTGACCTGTTTTCTGTTTGAAAAGAAACACACTCATCAGATTTACTGACATGAGCGCCATGTGCAACAAAACTAACGGGACCTGCATTCCTAAAAACAAAGGTTTCAGAAGGGGTTTCTCAGCAATGCCATAGTGCTCTCCTTCAGTGTGTGTCTGTGGGGTTTCTTCAGCAGTAAAGCTCTGCTCAACAACACACGTGATCTGAGGAAGCGCTGCAGGACGAGACGACACACACACACACACACTCAACTTTAAGACTTAAAGCGCTGATGACTGACATCGTGCCAGTGAGTCTATTCAAATGCTGAAAGTTCATGTAAAAGGCATTTTCTTTTGTGTGCGTTGACCTGGACTGTAATTCACGTCAACAGTAAAAGCAGGGTGAGTGTCCCGTCTGAGGCCAGCGGCAGGGGGTCAGAAGAAAGACTTGTGCCTTTTGTTCAAACGCGGGCTGTAAATTCCAGTGTGAAGGTGTGAGGAAGGGGCCTGGAGGGGTTCAGCCGCAGACACGCCGTCTCCAGAGTCCCGGGACAGTGACGTGATTAACAGCAGGCAATACAAACACTGTAAGAGGAAGGGCCTCTTATTAGCATCAATTAACACCAGCATAATGAGACAGGACACTCATGTGGGCCGCTCAATGACACGTAAAATGAGAAATATAATAATTTTCTATAATGCCTTTAAAGGAGCTTCTCAAAGTGCTTTACAGTAAAAGAATAAAAAAGTAAATCAGACAGAAAAATTAAGGAGGGTAAAACAAACAGGAAACCAGCGATGAGTACCAAAAAATGAAGTTTTTAACTGTTTTAAAAGTTCCAAGAGACTGAGCTTCCCGAATTCCCACTGGAAGTTGGTTCCACAACCTGGGGCCAGCTATAGAAAAAGCTCTCTCACCCATGGAGCTATGTTTTGAAATATAAGGAGTTAAAAGTTGAGGTTAATACTCTGGGGCCGGACCGTGGAGAGCTTTGTATGCGAGCATGAGAACTTTAAAATCAACTCTTTGATTAACTGGTAGCCCATGTAGTGACGTGATATGATCTCGAGTTTTGGTCCTAGTTAAAATTCTAGCTGCAGAATTTTGAACGTACTGTAACTTGTTTAAAGTATGTTTAGAAACCCCAGTAAGAAGCGCATTGCAAAAGTCAATGCGAGAGAAAACAAATGTGTTAATTAACTTTTCTGCAGCAGAAAGGGACAGCATGGGGCGCGATTTAGCAATACCGCTGAGATAAAAAAAAAAAAAGTTTTAACTTTCTGTACATGAGGGTCAAATGTTAGTGAGGAATCAAAGATCACTCCTAGATTCCTTAATTTCCAGAACCATCAATGATAAGACTTTGATCAGCCCTACTGAGCTGATGAGGAGAACCAATAAGCCTAACTTCAGTCTTGTCACCATTTAAACACAGAAAATGTTTAGCCATCCATGATTTTATCTCAGAGATGCATTTAGCGAGCAACGAGACAGCCTCACTCTGACCATGTTTACAGTGAACATAGATGTGTGTGTCGTCGGCATTAAAAAATTATACTTGACGCCTAAAAATCGTAAGAGTTGACCAAGAGGGAATCAATAAAGACTAAAAAGTAAAGGACCTAAAATTGAGCCCTGGGGGATGCCAGTAGAAACTGACCCAATTTCAGACCTATATTGCCCTAAAGCTACAAACTGTCTACGTCCAGTCAAATAAGATCTGAACCAGTTTAAGACGGTACCAGAAATACCGAAAACAGTTTCAAGCCGATTAAGTAAAAGAGTATGATCTATGGTGTCGAAAGCGGCACTAATGCCCAAGAGAATAAGAATAGAGGGAGATCCAGCATCAGAGGCCAAAAGTAAATAATTGGTCACTTTAACCAGGGCCGTTTCAGTGCTATGAAATTTACAAAAAGCAGATTGAAGTTGCTCAAAAAGATTATTAACAAATAGATGATTTTGTAACTGTAAAGCTACAGCTCGTTCTATAATTTTAGCCAGAAAAGGAAGATTAGATATAGGGCGATAGTTATTTAAATGATCCCAATCTAGATTTGGCTTCGTAAGTACAGGAGTAACATGGGACAACTGGGTCAACACCAGTACTTAAGGATTCGTTGATTATGTTAAGCACTGCTGGGCACAGATGCTCAAAACAAGACTTAAACAAACCAGTAGGAAGGGGATCAAGTATGCAAGTAGTAGCTTTCATACCTGAGACAACTGTGACAAGTGAGGCAGAATCAGGTTGCACAAAATTTGAAAACAAGGCACCCGAAAACCTTGCCACACTAGCATAACAACTGTCAGGTGAGGAAAAAACTGAAATCTGGTTACGAGCATTAGCAATTTTGTTAGTGAAAACTGTGCATCACATATATGTGTCTGCCACAATGACACCAGCATCCTTTCCTAGCATCCTGGCCTTATAAACCAATCAGGCATAACATTATGACCTAATATTGTGTTGGTCCCCCTTTTGCTGCCAAAACAGCCCTGACCCGTCGAGGCATGGACTCCACTAGACCCCTGAAGGTGTGCTGTGGTATCTGGCACCAAGATGTTAGCAGCAGATCCTTTAAGTGCTGTAAGTTGCGAGGTGGGGCCTCCATGGATCGGACTTGTTTGCTCAATCGATTGGATTGAGATCTGGGGAATTTGGAGGCCAAGTCAACACCTCAAACTCGTTGTTGTGCTCCTCAACCCATTCCTGAACCATTTGTGCTTTGTGGCAGGAGCATTATCCTGCTGAAAGAGCCACAGCCACCAGGGAATACCGTTTCCATGAAAGGCTGTACATGGTCTGCAACAATGCTTAGGTAGGTGGTACGTGTCAAAGTAACATCCACATGGATGGCAGGACCCAAGGTTTCCCAGCCGAACATTGCCCAAAGCATCACACTGCCTCCGCCGGCTTTGCCTTCTTCCCATAGTGCATCCTAGTGCCATGTGTTCCCCAGGTAAGCCACGTGATGTAAAAGAAAACGTGATTCATCAGACCAGGCCACCTTCTTCCATTGCTCCGTGGTCCAGTTCTGATGCTCACGTGCCACTGTTGGTGCTTTCGGCGGTGGACAGGGGTCAGCATGGGCACCCTGACTGGTCAGCGGCTATGCAGCCCCATACGCAACAAACTGAGATGCACTGTGTATTCTGACACCTTTCTGTCAGAACCAGCATTAACTTCTGGAGCAATTTGAGCTACAGTAGCAGAGCTACAGAGGCAGAGATGATTGACAGCGCTGAGTTCCGCCCCCTGAGGTGCCACCTGTGCCGATACTTCCTGCGGTCTCTCCCTCAGGCTAGCACAGCTGTTCCCTAAAACATTTGACCTTATGCAGTAAAGTAGGCTGAAACACTGAGGAACAGATGCACTGCTTCTCTGTTTGTTTGTCTGAAGGAAAGCGCTGGGCTCTTTAGTTTACAGCAATTAAACCAGACAAAAATCCTCACTCATACCTTACAAAGAGGGCTTCGTGGTCTCAAACAGGTTGGCCTAACATGATTACATTTATAACTATATTATTACAGCTATAAAGCTCAAGGACATGACAGTCATAATTGATTCTTACACTGAATTGAATTTACCTGTTCTGTGATGAGAGCATGTTGTTCAGTTCTACACTGTAAAATCCAAGTGATTCAAACTAACACGTTTTAGTTAACTTTACTTAATGTCTTAATTGTAAAAATCTAGTAATCTGTACTATTCACATACTATTCCTTATTTACTCAGAAAACCCAAGTTAAGATTAATTGATTGGTTTGAGTGGCATTTTGTCAAGCAAAAAAAAAAACTCACCATTATGGAGATCAGCGTTTTCTTCGGTTGGGCTCTTGGAACATTTATATTATTGTAATTATCTTCCTATTGATGCAGCGATGCAACAACAAGAAATCAGTTATTTGGTTTCAAAGGAAGAGAACTAATAAATATGTTCCTTTTAAAAGTTGACCTAGCTTCTGACTGAATAATTAACTATATAAATTAGGTCACCTTTTAAAAGCAACCTATGTAATACTTCCCTTCATGTCATATAATGATTGTTTACAATTACACAAACAACTTTAATTGTGTTGATATAATCCCTCTATATTTGTGACAATATCTTGTAATTGATTATGCTTGAGTCACACACACACTTCAACATTCAGCATCAAAACACAACAATGCTAACAACAATGGTAGCTATAGTAAGTCATGAGTAAATTTAAAGGAAATTATCAAGTACTCATGCATGCTTTTTTAAGTAAATCTAACTAATTAGATTTTACAGTGTAGTAAATTCATTTGACATGTTTTTGAGCTGTTCTCATTATTATTTTAATAGCTAGTTTTCAATTATAAGACACAGAATACAACAGAAATTCACAACGGTCAACAACATCAATATGATGCACGCACATTGACCAAAAAAACAAAAAAAACAAAAAAAAAAGTCTAGATAAACAACTAAAATGCTCTTATACAACTAATGGGTTTTTGTTAATGAATAATAACTATTATTATTATTATTATTATTCCAGCTAGGTTACAATGATGAGAGAGTGCTGCAATAGTTGAAGAAGTCATTTTTCAATATAGTGTTATTACAGATGTTATATTAGCTTTTACGAAAAAAAAAATAGTCAGACATCAGAAGTAGGGCAGTTTGATGCGCAGACACGCTGAAGTCTGATAGGATGCTAGAGAGGATTTCACATGTGAGTCTCAAAGGAGCGAAGAATGAAAGACAGGTAAATCACCGCAAGCCGCACACACACACTAAGACGTGTTCAAACTTGATATCTCCAAAACGTCATGGTGTTGACACAGATATAAGACAGGCTGACTCCAGACAGATGAATCACGGTGAGGCATCTCAGATCTGTCAGCCGCTCTCCTGTCTCAGCATGTGCTCACATGGACACCATGTGAGCTGCCCATCACAATTAACACACCTATCCGCCGTCCTGAAGCCTGAGTCACAGGACATCACAACCGCTTTGTGGAAAATTAAGGCTGCGGGGCTGATTTTAACAACGGCATTAAACACAGCTGAAGGTTGAGCCGAGAGCACTCACTGGAGGAAACGCCGGAGAGTCGCCCGAAGGAAAGACAAAACGCAAATGAGATCCAGTGCTTCTTCTCAGATGTTTCTTCTCAAACGCTCTCATGTCTCCTTTAAAGCTTTAAATCTCAACAACATCTCATACTGTGCTCATAAAAAGAAAATCCCAAATGAGATGTCGTTCTAGTTTCCACTATAAAGCGATGAGATTAAACGGAAATGTTTCCTTAAGTCTCCCACTTCTCAAAGTGGTTCTCCTGAACAAAACAACCACTAGTCTCGCGTGTTATCTTTAGAAAATCTCCTCTGTCTCGAGTTTGAGATCTCAGCCACTTCATATCAAAGTCTGCGACTGAAAGTCACAGATCTCAAACACTGTAGGGCTGGGAATCGAATACTTAAAGTCGCCATGAAATCAAAATTGGGGATGCACAATATATCAGGCACCATATCAGTATTGATATTTTTTTATGTTATCGTTCTCGGCACCAATAATAAAATTTGCCCAATATATTAAAGCCGATAAATAATGTATTATTTCCTTCAGATGTGCACGGTTCACCATGATGGGTTTGAATTGCTTGAAATATGATTGGAACCACTTAAAAAAAAAAAAAAACAGTTTAGTCTGTCATATAGGCTACATAAAATTATAAAGAGAACCTCATAATTGTGTGTTTGGGACATGGCTTTGAACGGTGAAACACTTGATTTTGTAATCAGGCTCGAAAATATTATATAAAAACTTGGATTTGGATTTATCGGTCAATATATCAATTATCGGCTTTCAAATATAAAGAATTATCAGTTATCTGTATTGGTTAAAATGTTCATGTCGGTGCATCCCTAGTTAAAATTCAAACGAAACCCAACCCTACACATTTGTCATCAAATTCGGTTCTACAAATCAATGATATGGATTTGCCTGCTAGGATTTTCCAGAGAAACACCTGGGACAAAACTGATGATCTGAGCTCCGTGGAGTCTCCAGAGCTCTGAAAGAGCAGCACGATCCTCCTCCGGGTGACGACACACCGCTGAAAGCGAGCGAGAGAGGATGTTTTTCTTTAAAGACCGCTTATGATCGGCGCTGTGGGCTCAATTTGATAATCACCACCATCATAATCTTTATGGATATCAGGACAGTCACAAATCACAAAACGCCGCTCTTTGAAGCCCGGGGACAGAGCAGAGACAAAATAAAACAAAAACAATCTAATGACCAAATCCTCAATCCGACTTTTCCTTCTTTGGCTGTGATTTGAGCGTTCAGATGAGGCTCTCAGGCTCTCTAAAGGAGCTTACAGCCCCTGCTGCCCATTACTGCCATAATCCACAAAGTGCTGCGGCCACAAAGAGAACGTCCTCCGCGGGCAACAGCCTCCTCTCCACGGCTTCTCTGAGGGCCCACGTCAGCAGATGTTCACTGACCTCCAGCCTCACCAAATCACACCATACATATCCCTCCAACACAGCAGCATTCGTCCTCCTCTGTCACATGATTTGAGCTTCAACCTCTCAACCCAAACATCATGTGGCGCTTTGACCTCCACACGAAACGTGGAAAACACTTTTACAGAGTTCTTGTTACAAAAAATGATTTTGATAACGGTAACTAGATTATATTTAGCTGAGTGTGTTTTTTGTGTTGAACTGGTTTAGGACGGCTGACTCCTAAAATGTTATATTTTCTTCATATTCTGTGTGACGTTCAGTTTTCGCTGCACGGACAGAAATTATATTTCCAATAAGTTTAAATACATTTTTACATTTTATGGGCATTTTTACCTTTATAAAGCATTATTTTACCTAATTAATTGTATGCATCATCTTTTGTTCAATTAGAATAATAAGACATCAGTATCAACTAAATTCTTTTTATAATGTTGAATATTGATTTTTGAAACAATTAAAAAAATAAAGACACTTTAAATGTAAAATTAAGAAAGTCACTGTTAATGAGTGAGTCGTTGAGTTTCAACTGATTCATTCAAACGGCTGATTCATTCAGGAACGAAGCATTTGACTGTGTCAATGTGTGAGTCATGAATCATTTATTGAACTGATTCATTCAAACGGCTGATTCATTCAGGAACGAAGCATTTGACTGTCTTAATGAGTGAGTCATTGAATCATTCATTCAACCAATTCATTCAAACGGCTGATTCATTCAGGAACAAAGCATTTGACTGTGTTAATGAGTGAGTCATTGAATCATTCATTCAACTGATTCATTCAAACGGCTGATTCATTCAGGAACAAAGCATTTGACTGTGTCAATGTGTGAGTCATGAATCATTTATTGAACTGATTCATTCAAACGGCTGATTCATTCAGGAACAAAGCATTTAACTGCATTAATGAATGAGTCATTGAATCATTCATTCAACCAATTCATTCAAACGGCTGATTCATTCAGGAACAAAGCATTTGACTGTCTTAATGAGTGAGTCATTGAATCATTCATTCAACCAATTCATTCAAACGGCTGATTCATTCAGGAACAAAGCATTTGACTGTGTTAATGAGTGAGTCATTGAATCATTCATTCAACTGATTCATTCAAACGGCTGATTCATTCAGGAACAAAGCATTTGACTGTGTCAATGTGTGAGTCATGAATCATTTATTGAACTGATTCATTCAAACGGCTGATTCATTCAGGAACAAAGCATTTAACTGCATTAATGAATGAGTCATTGAATCATTCATTCAACCAATTCATTCAAACGGCTGATTCATTCAGGAACAAAGCATTTGACTGTCTTAATGAGTGAGTCATTGAATCATTCATTCAACCAATTCATTCAAACGGCTGATTCATTCAGGAACAAAGCATTTGACTGTGTTAATGAGTGAGTCATTGAATCATTCATTCAACTGATTCATTCAAACGGCTGATTCATTCAGGAACGAAGCATTTGACTGTGTCAATGTGTGAGTCATGAATCATTTATTGAACTGATTCATTCAAACGGCTGATTCATTCAGGAACAAAGCATTCATTTGACTGTCTTAATGAGTGAGTCATTGAATCATTCATTCAACCAATTCATTCAAACGGCTGATTCATTCAGGAACAAAGCATTTGACTGTCTTAATGAGTGAGTCATTGAATCATTCATTCAACCAATTCATTCAAACGGCTGATTCATTCAGGAACAAAGCATTTGACTGTCTTAATGAATGAGTCATTGAATCATTCATTCAACCAATTCATTCAAACGGCTGATTCATTCAGGAACAAAGCATTTGACTGTGTTAATGAGTGAGTCATTGAATCATTCATTCAACTGATTCATTCAAACGGCTGATTCATTCAGGAACGAAGCATTTGACTGTGTCAATGTGTGAGTCATTGAATCATTCATTCAACTGATTCATTCAAACGGCTGATTCATTCAGGAACAAAGCATTTGACTGTCTTAATGAGTGAGTCATTGAATCATTCATTTAACCAATTCATTCAAACGGCTGATTCATTCAGGAACAAAGCATTTGACTGTCTTAATGAGTGAGTCATTGAATCATTCATTCAACCAATTCATTCAAACGGCTGATTCATTCAGGAACAAAGCATTTGACTGTGTCAATGTGTGAGTCATGAATCATTTATTGAACTGATTCATTCAAACGGCTGATTCATTCAGGAACGAAGCATTTGACTGTGTCAATGTGTGAGTCATGAATCATTTATTGAACTGATTCATTCAAACGGCTGATTCATTCAGGAACAAAGCATTTGACTGTCTTAATGAGTGAGTCATTGAATCATTCATTCAACCAATTCATTCAAACGGCTGATTCATTCAGGAACAAAGCATTTGACTGTCTTAATGAGTGAGTCATTGAATCATTCATTCAACCAATTCATTCAAACGGCTGATTCATTCAGGAACAAAGCATTTGACTGTGTTAATGAGTGAGTCATTGAATCATTCATTCAACTGATTCATTCAAACGGCTGATTCATTCAGGAACGAAGCATTTGACTGTGTCAATGTGTGAGTCATGAATCATTATTGAACTGATTCATTCAAACGGCTGATTCATTCAGGAACAAAGCATTTGACTGTCTTAATGAGTGAGTCATTGAATCATTCATTCAAACGGTTCATTCAAACGGCTGATTCATTCAGGAACGAAGCATTTGACTGTGTTAATGAGTGAGTCATTGAATCATTCATTCAAACGGTTCATTCAAACGGCTGATTCATTCAGGAACGAAGCATTTGACTGTGTCAATGAGTGAGTCATTGAATCATTCATTTAATTTTCAGTGTTGCTCAGAGACGCAAAACAGTCCGGTGACTTTGTTTGGAACTATTTTCGTTGGTGAAATAGAGCAAACACAGGCAATATTGTGTCTAATATTAACTTCTTGTTTATTGAACTGTTGTATAAAATCAAAATTACATTTGTAATTGTGCTGATATTTGGAGAAAAAAACTGCACTCTTTGTGTGATACTGATTAACTATATTAAATTATATAAATAGGTATTTTTGCCCCTTATCTTGTGAATATTGAGGGCATTATAAATGCATTTTAATAGAGTAAATCACATAGTGAAAGTGTGCACTCTAAATACTCAAGTGCACTACTCTAACCTACTAGACTACATCACGTAGTGTGTGTGTGTGTGTGTGTGTGTGTGTGTGCTCTCTCAGTGTGTTTTTGTAAAGTGTAGGGATATACTCGATAATGTCAGTTTGCACATCATTAAGACAACAATCACCATATTATCGTAGATGATATATATCACATGTAGATGTAGATAATTAACATTACTAGTAGCTAAATATATGAAAAGACACCTTAAAGTGAAGTGTAACTGAAAAGTGTCACAGAATGGAAATGTGACCGTTTATGAATTTGCTGTAATATCTGACGTGTATAATATGATGAATACTCTATGAGTGCCTTCGATGTTGTGTTATATCCAGATACAAACGAGTCCAATCTATTTGATTTTCAAGCAATGATACATCATTCAAATCATCGAAAGAACAAGTCTAACACACACAACAGTCGACACAAGTCCCGTGAAATGACCTTAAGGTGAAGAAATATACACAACTGACAGGTCATGTCTGTTTCTAATGAGAATAACTCTTCATTCAGATTCACTGAGCATCAACTCCACACGCAAGCTGACAAAACCTGAGCATGAGCCGAGAGGACGTTACGCAGGACTGGATTAAAAATCCATACGGCTGCATCAGATGAAACGCTAAAGCGCTCAACGCACTTGTCAGGTATTGATTCTCTGCGCATAATCTGAGAAACTTCAGCGAGGAGAAAAAGCGCTGTCCGAAGACAATACCCGTCTGCTGTAAATAGATTTTGTAGCGAGTCTGCAAAATAAGCCCGGCGCTCTCTCGCAGCTGCTGTGATAAGCAACTTGTGTCCACGGCCGGAGCTGTGATTTAAAACAGACGTGAGGCCCTCTGTGACCCGTCAGCAACACCGGCCCATCAGATACGGCTCTGCAGACGAGGATCGTGAAGCCACGTCTTCTGCTTTCATGAGTCCGGGCTTGTGCAGGATTCATCAGTGCAAAAACACTCATCTTTCATCAACATGTGTGACTTTCTCTTCTGCAGATTTAACCATGTAGATGTGAAAATAATTAGGGATGCACAATATATCAGCCACCATATCGGTATCGGCCGATACATGTTCATATATGTTATTGTTATCGACCAAGAAACGTTGTGTTTTGAATTGCTTTAAATATGATTGGACTCACTTCAAAACGGAAAATAGTCATATAGGCTACATAAAAGTATAATGTGGACATTATAACTGTGTGCTTGGGAGATGGATTTAATGGTGAGACTTTTTTTTTTTTTTTAAATAAAAATTTGGATTTATCGGCCAATATATCGGACAAAATATCCCTAAAAATTATTTTAACCAATGATATAATTGCCCAATTTTGTTGCCTTTAAAGTCAATATGAGATGCAAACTTGCATTATTTTGACACGATATTGCTCTGACTGGGAATATGATTCACTGCTGCGCATCCCAATTGTTCCACACATTTTAAAGTCAGCATGAAATGTAAGTTGCGCTGGTCTTTTCTTCTCTATTGTGCCGTATATCCGAGTGAAACGCTTCTCAAACAAGAACAAATGCTTTTTGTCTGTGAGGAATGGATTGGATGGTGGTGGTTTGCTATTGGTCGAGCTCATGTGAGTGACAGGTTGCCCCGCCCTCGTCATCAGAGAAGTCAAAAATGATTTCAACTTAAAAAATTTGTGAGAATTTTTTTTTCTTTCGTCAAATTAATTAAAGTGATTTAGATAATGTAACATTTTGAGTTTCTATTTATTAAACTGATCTCATTCATTGTATTTACTTTCATTTCAATTAACTAAGGCAACCAGGCAACTTAAAAAAAGGTTACGGTTACCTTGTTACGTCATAACTTATTGATCATATGATCAATAAGTTATGACGACATATTTTTTACATTGCTTTAGCTCATCAAAATAAGTTATACTACAAGATTCAACTCTTCAAGTTGAAATGACTTAAACATCCGAGCTGATTGTACTTTTAGGCAGCAACTTTTTACAGCTTAAGAGTTTGTGCTGCCTTAAAATTAAAGTTTAGTCAACTTGAAATGTGAAGTGATGACAAATTGGATATTTGAGTTGACTAAACTTACTTTTTACTTGACAGCACAAACACTTACTTTTTTAAGTTGAAACAACACATTTTTCTCCAGCGACAGACTGTTTAGTAGATTTGTTTAGAAGAATTTCCGCTGGGCTGATTAGTATGGAATAATAAATACATTAAATAAATAAAAAATTGTATTTATACATTTATTTCCTTATGTATAATTGTATTTTTTTCCACATTTATTGATGTATTTTTGTATTTACAAAAACGGACATTTCTTTGTCCGTATGGTAATGAGGGGGCGTGTTTTACCTCAGACATAGCAATCGAGCTCAGAGTAAATGTAGACATAAATAAATGAAAAATAAATAAATGTGGAAAAAAATACAATTATAAATAAAGGAAATAAAAGTAAATACTAATTTATTGTTGTTGTGTTTTACATTTCTTTGTATATTTATCTATGTATATATTTATGTATTTATTAATTTATTATTATCAGCTTTGGAATTCCATAGATTAGACGAACGATACACCAAATCTCAGTTCTCCGGGGGACAAAACCTTCGGTGCGGAAGACAAAACACACGCTCATATTCTTCCATTCCTCCTCAGACTCACTCAACATCACTTTACATCCCATCTCTATCATTACGTCCACACCGATGAGGACACACGGGCCAAAATAACGACCCGAAGAGCAAAGCATTATATTCAAAACATGGGCTAGCCTTTCACGACTCCACGCACAAATGCCTTGTTAAAGTCACATTGAAGAGCTTGTTTTCTCTCGGCTGTAAGAGCGTAAACCACACACACACACACACACACTTGTAATCCGAGTCTGCAGCAGACGGGTAAGAAATGTGCAGAATTTGCTATTGTGTCTGAGCGCCGTTCGCAAGGCTTTCCTTTAAAACCATTTCAAAGTCAGCACGCCAGCGTCTCCGGGTGCTCGAAAGAAATGCAAAAGAAAGCTCTGTGTTTGTCCTTCTCTGTAATCATGTTTCTATGACAGCCCGCGGTGGAATTTACTCTGAATGCACTTATCAGGCTTATTACAAACACAAGTCCAGCACTTTTACTTTGACAGTGGGGATTGTCATCGGCTTCCTGTGTGCGTTTGATGGGTAAACACTCGATGTGTGTGTGTGCGGCTCACATCAGGACGAGGTCATTGGGTCAATTACTCAGACACAGATGCCCTGGACAGATGCTCATGATGATGATGATAGTAGCATGGATTTGCGACTCACCTTTCTCCGCATGTCCCATTTGAGCTGCGTCCAGAGAAACAGAAAGAGAGCCATATATCAGGGATTAGTTGGCTCGTCCGACGCGAGCGCTGATCCCCTTCATTTCCATAACACGCTGGCATAATTACACCAGTCACTAATCAATCCCAGCCTCCCGTAATTTGCCATTTGTCATCCGTTGTTTTTGATTATTCTAATAGAATTAATCCGAGGGTTAGACTCGCTGATTAATTAATCAGCAATTACACAGACAGCTGTGTCCCGCTGCAGACGGGTTACAGATGTGAGCACTCGCAAGATTAGGAAGCGTTAGATCGGTGCAAATCATCAGGAAGAACTTTAACCCAGTCGATTTTAAACAGAAAAAGCGTTTTGACCCCCCTAAGATATTTTACAATGAATTGACTGTATTTACAAAGTGACCAAAGTATAACAGTATAGTATAATATTTAATAATGCAGCAAGAATTACAAAGTGACACGTAAAACACTATCAATGCTCTATATCCTCCTCACATCTGTGAAAGAAACTTCGAGGTCACATTCAAGACTAAAACTCATAAATCCCATAATAGGAATTACAATTTACACCTATATTTTTAAAAGAAAAACTGCATTATAAGAGTATTCATAATGTACATGCATCATCAATAATTATAGCCAGAGTTAAATGCATGATAATATTCGTGTGTTTTAATGCACTGTACTTTCTAAAGGTGTGTTCAGTGATTAGATGAGTGTTATAATGCATTATAACTGTGGTGCAATGATGTATATAAGGTGCATTGTAAGGCATAATTAATGCATTCAATACTTTTATAATGCATTATACAAAACCCAAGTTACCAGGCATCTTCAGGATTTGAACAAACGCAAGTACATCAGAGGTTTTTCCCTAGATCTCGTGTGGAATGTAGATAATAATGTGAAGCGTCCTGTTGCATATTGTGCACTTTTACCCATGCATGACTCGAAATCATGCTTCCCTATGAGAGTTTTTGAAGCTTGTATCGGGTCACTGGAGAGATTCTGCTCTCTGTTGTGTTGGAACGAAAGAACATTCTCATTAGATCCGAGCGGAGGTTAGTCGGTATACCTGATATACCTGTGTGTGTTCTCACAAATCATCACCACACACACATGTCCTGACCCATCTGGACACTCGTGCGGTGTAAACGTGTGCGCACGCATTCAAAGCAACACCCGCATAAACTTTTGTTCGTTGCGCTCCGGGGCTCGTTAAAGGTGTATCTGTGGGCACTTACCGGGTGTGTGCTGGGCTCCTGCGCCTCCAAACGCGGCGTGCACGAGTAACATGCTGAGAACGATGGTATCCATATCCGTCGGCCGAGTTGAGAAAGTTTTTAAAAGTGTTGGAAATGTTTCTTATTCCAGCCGATCCGCGCGCCCCATGCTCTCTCTCTCTCTCTCTCCGCGT
>CM077210.1:1375000-1390000 GCA_039654625.1 Rhinogobio ventralis | reverse complement strand
TGTGCATGTGTGTGTGTGAGTGTGTAAGAGAGTGTATGTGAGTGTGTGTGTGTGTGTGTGAGTGAGTGTGTGTGTGACGTGTGTGTGTGTGTGTGTGTGTGTGTGTGTGTGAGAGAGAGTGTGTGTGTGTGTGTGTGTGAGAGAGAGAGTGTGTGTGTGTGTGAGTGTGTGTGTGTATGTGTGTGAGTGTAAGATAGTGTGTGTGTGTGAGAGAGAGACAGAGTGTGTGTGTTTAAGTGTGTGTGTGTAAGTGTGTGTGAGTGTAAGATAGAGTGTGTGTGTGTGTTTAAGTGTGTGTGTTTAAGTGTGTGTGTGTGTGTGTGAGTGTGTGTGTGTGAGTGTGTGTGTGTGTGTGTGTGTGTGTGTGTGTGTGTGTGTGAGTGTAAGATAGAGTGTGTGTGTGCATGTGTGTGTGTGTGAGAGTACAGAGAATAAATATTATTAACAGATAAAACTTTTGATAATGTATCAGTAAATGTGGAAATTAACATTAACTAAGATTAATACATCGTTTAGAAGAACATTGCATTTTCAATGTTAGTTCATATAAACTAACTAATGTTAATAAATCTAACCTTATTTTAAAGCATTACTAATTATTTTTTCACTTCTTACATTTAGTTTCTCAGATGCTGTTACATTTTCTGCTTTATGAACATGACATATTAATAGCGTGCATCATATTGAGTGTGTATTACAGCACAGTCATTATCACACTGAATGATTAACGATGGTTGTGTTGAATCTGGTCATCATAAACTAATTCAGTATCTGCAGGATAATGAAGGTTAATTATGAATTAATAGTGTTTACAATGATAAAGGTGTTCATAAGATTTGCATAGTGCTCCATCTGCCCCGCCCAGGTGATGACCCCGCCCCCTTCAGTCACTCACTCATGAGGACTCAAAACGCTCTTCATCCATGTCTCCTTTCATCTCCTTCTCCCACTATTAAATGCTTATTATGAAATGGATCAATCCAGCCCTACCTTCTGATTGGACAATCCAGTGTTCCAGTCGCACATATGTCTGAACAGCACCTGTAGAGATCAACTAAAGTCACGAAACGGAAGTTGCGCAAAACAGGGAGTACTTATACACAGAGTTAACAAGGGAACTAATGATCGTCAGCTGAATGTAATAGGTAAATAAGGAAACAAACTAGGAAACCATCAAGGCTAAATTGAACTGAAGCACAAAAGATGAGTCCTCACGCTGTATGCACAAGTCCATCGATGGAGGGAGGGAGGGGGTTTAGGAGGAGAGCGAGGAGACGCTGAAGAGGAACAGGAGACAGGAGGAGCCAGCAGAGGGGAATACCATGGTGGAACTGGCGGAGGGAGGAGCCAAGGCAGACCCCTGATGGTGTTCCTGGGCAGAGCCTGGGCGTCGACTGACAGCTGTGAAGCAGGAAGAGGTGGAAACCCTAATGAAACCACAAGGACGACGGCCAAGGGCGACATTGCAGGCCTTGAGGGCCGAGGTGACGTTGACCGCTCAAGTGACCATGGTAGAGGCCGGGGCCTGGCAGAATGGGGGAACACTGGAGGGAGCAAGGACCAACATGGAACTGGAGGGGTGGAGGGCTGCGGCGCAGCTGGAGGCCCAGAAGTCCACAGTGAAACAGGGGATCCACTTCACAAAGCCATGCTGGTGGTGAATGAGCCCGAGGTGGAGCCAATGAACCGGCGGGAATCAGTGGTAAGCGTGGAGCCGAGGAGCTACGGGACACCAGTGGGCCAGCACTCCTCGACTAGCTCATTGGAGAACTGTCTCACCGGACTTGACGCCTTGCTGGATCTGGCGATCGGCTCCAGCCTCAGGACAGGTGCGGCGACCTGCTCTGGCTCTGGGGTGGATTCTGTGGCTGGCTCTAACTCCAGGCATGGAGGGGCTCAAGCTCAAGGTCCGTGGCGGGCGCTGGCTCGGCCTCTGATTCCATGGTGGGCATGGGAGTCATCTCTGGATCCATTGTGGGAGAGCTCTCTTCTTTACCGAGACACTCTGGGCTGGGAAGATTTCTCCTTTCTGGAGTGGGCAGAAAGATGACTGCTGGCGATGGAAAATGTGCCTGGGAGTCGGAGATGAAGGTAGTGTTGTTCTCAGTAACTCCCACAGTGAGGGAGGATTCGCTTATCCATAGGGTGTATCCACAAACTCTGTGAAAGGACGGTAATCCCCCCCAACAGCAACATCTGACCGAGGATATCATCCATCCCGCTCCAGAAGAGCTCTTTCAGGGTCTCATCGCCCCAGCGCTCCTCGTTGTAAAGTTGAAGATAGCCTTAGGATTGTGGGAATAAACGTCTTTGTCTCATATTTTCATTTGAAATTAAAATGGTCACATACAGTATTCACCAATGATTCAGCTTTCTTCTCGACATGACCAATGTGGGGCAAGTTGTGTCAATGGACCACTTTTTTAAATGTTAAATATGCTTTTACCTTGGTAACAGACATTAAGAAATATAAGTCGTGTTAGTTGTACCCTTACCTTATTTCTCTTTGCCTAGAGAACCATTAAAAGTTGGCACAGCTTGCCCTACTCTATTCTGTTGATATCAGCTTTATTGATGTTTCTATGATGTTTCCATAATGTTTAGAAGTGTGTTTCCCATCCAACAGTACATGATGTCGCCTTCAATTTTGCATGAATGTTTGCCTCTTAATTTTTCTTCTGATTGTTTTTGATTGATTATAGAGTTTGCATTATGGAGTCATATATCAGTTACACTCAAGTCACATGGGATTTGTCCTCTCTCAGAGGTAATGCTGCCCTTTACTTCTGTGTATTAGCATGACTCACTTAAACAACAAAGCTTTGAATCTTTGAGAAATGAGAATTAAAGATAGCAACCACAAACATACAACTGCTACAGATCATCCAACTGTTCAATTTGTCATTACTTACATTTCAGCTGCACTGTGTCTCCAGTAGAATCACATTTCATTCAAAATACAATTGTGATCAATCTCATTGTGTTTGCTTCATCAAAAGGAAACTCCACCATGAAATATAGAAATAGCATAACAGTGATCATTAGAAGTGTAATTATGGAATTGTGTTCAAAGTGACAGGAAATCTCACACTGTCATATTCATGTCATATACTTCAGCCTTGAATTTGATATGATTGGTAACATTATCAACAAAGCTGGTATATTTAATGTTTCATAGGTTATTTGTAATGACTAATATTCAATGAGAGGTCATGCTATCGCGACAATCGCGAGTAAATTTTCTGTCATCTTTGCAGGAATGTAATATAAAGAACATTTATCTTTACCAACACTATAAAAGTAAATAGCAGGCACAACAATGCCGATATAACCATAGATATTATGGGTAATACGGGTCACAGGACTAAACATGCGTCAACATTTTTGAATGTTTTCACAGTCCACACTACAACGCGAAAACACAGTTTTTAAATGTATCCACTTGGAAGAACATTTTCAGAAATCTCTGTCTTCATTGACAATAACAACGGATTAAAACAATGATTAAAACTTTAGCATCTGATCATCTTTGTTCATTGTTTCCTTTGCAACAAATTATGTTTTAGTAAACACTGTTACAAATACCACAAACTGACCTAAAAAGTCAAGAGTCAAACTGCCTAACCAAAGGAAACACTGATCACCATAATGGTGATCAACAGTGTTGGGAGTAACACGCTACAAAGTAACACGTTACTGTAATTCCACTACTTTTAGCGGCAACGCGCATTTAACTAAATATTTTTTTAATCAAGTAACGCAATTACAATTACTGAAATTTAAATGAGTTTGTTACTCGCGTTACTCTCTTTTGTGAAAAATGAACGCTTGCAGACAAGAAGCTCATTCTTGCTGTAGTAGTGTTGCCGCCCGCGCCGCCATGTCTACTTTGTTTGGCCTTCCAAAAGAGGGGACAATTAGAAAACAGTGGCTAAGCTTTAGTTACAACGCTGTTCCAGAACAGTACAACCCACATATTCGACTGTGTGCTGCGCATTTTTCGGAGGACTGTTTCTAGCACCTGGGAGAGCACAGACCGTTTCTACGTCTTTGTCGCTTCTATGATAACAAATGCAAACTTACCAATCTGATACGTTCTGGTCCAGTCGCGCTGGCGACGTTGATCGATCAGCTTGGTCATCTGCATCATCCGGATCAGATTCGGGCTCGAATTGATAAGGTAGGACCGACATTATCATCTGTCAATATTGCTTTGCTTTGGGAGCTGATGTTCCAAATATGGTAAGAAGCATGACATTTCAGTCAGACGCATTAGGTATTCGGGCCAATCACAATGCACTGGATCGCTGGCCAATCAGAGCACACCGTGCTTTTCAGATCGATGAGCTTTAGAGATGAGACTCGTTAGCCCACTTTAACGTTTGTTGAGAATCTCATCTCTTATCTCTATTTAGCTTTGCCTTCTGAGGCATGTTTGTTAAACCATTTTGTTAAGCTTTTGTTAAATCACATATTCAATTATATGCAGCACCTCAAGGCACCTTTGTTTTCTCTTTTAATTAGTGTTAATACTGTAGGCCAATCACTTTTATTTAATTGGGCCTAATGTGGTAAAAAAAAAAACACTGTTAAATGACTGAGACAGTTGTTATTTTGTTTCAAGTATTAAAAGGTATTAAAAGTATTACAACTTTTATACTACTGCTTGATTTGAAGGCCTGCTGTCCTGTTGATTACAATAAATAGGTCTAAAAATTATGTCTATTGTGTTTGACTGTTCAGTACTGTTCATATTTACATTTAAAAAGGAGAAATAAAAGTAACTTAAAAGTAACTAAAAATTACTTTTGATAATACAGTAATTGGTAAAGTAATTAAATTACTTTTAAAAGAAGTAACTAGTAACTGTAACTAATTAATCATTTTCAGTAACTTGCCCAACACATTTTCAATAAATCATCAACATAAGGCTGTGGCTGAAGTCAGTTCAGTTCCTGTGTTTCTCTTTCCTTCAGTGATTCTGCTCTTTATCATCAGGTGTCTTTAGCTGTAATTTGTGTGCTATTTGCAGGAATTAATTTGATTTAACTCAATTCTTATTTGTTGAATGTACTTAACCTCTTAAACTCCAAGGACCCTGATAAGGAATTACATCATCAAGTATATACTTTACATTTTAAATGTCTGTGGAGGAGCTCTGACCTCATATACCATTTGAAAGCTTAGAATGTCTGCTTTCTGGAGACATGCATCACTTTGGCATTTTTTCTGCACAAAGTAACTTATTTACACTAAATTACTCTGGGACCATTTCCGCCTGGATTTGGCCT
This sequence comes from Rhinogobio ventralis, assembly GCA_039654625.1. Lineage (NCBI taxonomy): Eukaryota > Metazoa > Chordata > Actinopteri > Cypriniformes > Gobionidae > Rhinogobio > Rhinogobio ventralis. The sequence continues at coordinate 1,384,709 of CM077210.1, read as the reverse complement.
ACCCAAATTTAAAAGCTTCCCATACCCACATACAGTGGTCTAAATACACAATTTTGGTTTCATTTTACAGGAAACCCTTTGAAGTTACATTAAACACTGCTAAACGTGATAAACATGTAAATATATGTAGTATAAGAGACGTTTTTTGATTGTTTGGTTATAAATTCATTTTTGATTTTTTTGTTTATAAATTCATTTTTGAAAGTGTATATCTCAGGCCCTGTGTGCTCTAGCACCCTGCAGACAGTTTTGGCTGTTTCCAGCATATGTCAGCAAACACTGGAAAAAAGAATTTTGTGACACTGGGATATTGCATTTATACCACTACTACTCCCTTCAGATCCATTTGAATAAATCTTGCATACAACATGATACAGACAAAAAAAATGTTTTCAGTATTTGCTGCCGTCTAGTGGAAACAACCAAAACTGTCTGCAGGGTGCTAGAGCACACACGGCATGAGTTATACACTGTCAAAAATGAATTTATAACCAAAAAGTCAAAAAGCGCCTCTCTTTTGGGGGGGGGGGGCTGTTATTACAGCTCAGACAACATATACTTAAATGTTTTAGCAGTCTTTCAGCAGTGTTTTATGTAACTTCAAAGGGTTTCCTGTAAAATGACACCAAAATTGTGTATTTAGACCACTGTGTGTATGGGAAGCTTTTAAATTTGGGGAGGCTAAATAATCAATAATCAATCAGGCGGAAATCCCCAAAAATGGTCCCAGAGCTAAGGAGGTTAATATTATTGTGTGTAATCTGTTGCCACAACTTTATTGAGTATATAGTGTATTATTTTTTACAGAGCACATTTGATTCACTCACTTTCTTCCCAGTTCTTTGTGAGCCGTCGTTGGTGATACAGACCCTACAAATCCAGGCTGTGTTAGTGGATCTGTTCTCGGATTCTCCTTCAGTCGTTCTAAACCCGCATGTTGAGCCTCGTGCACCAAACCTGTGAATTCGTCTGCTGAAATAAATACACTTTCTGCTCCTCAAGGACGACAGTTTGACATGATTGTGTACCTCTGACAGACAACTTATCTCTCGGAGATGGAGGTCGCACCTCAGGGACAGCACAAAGTCTGCAGCCGGCCTGTAAAACAGAGAAAAAACTTGCAGGGGTTTCACAACATCTCTGGACAGTCCATAACACACCCTGCTCTGCCTGGAGCACATCTTACATCTGTAATTTGTCCTGACAGCAGGTTATAAAGAGGATGAGAAGGTGCTGGATTGATCAGCAGTGAGCGCGGAGGTGCTTTCCATCAAACAGGGTTTGGTACCCGCTTCACCGCTGTGCAATTATCTGCCAGCCGCTTCTGCTGTGATAAATCTGAGCTCTATTAAAACAGCAATGATTTTCCATTTAAACTCGTTTGGATCAGTTCAATTTCACCAAGTTAAAAGTGCTAGACTGCAGGCCAAAAAATGCACATCCCTAAAAGTCCATGAATAAGCAGCACTTCTAATCGCAGCACTGCAAATATCCTTACAACAAAATCTATATTCTTAAGAGACAAACGTGTGCAAGATAACGAGACAGAGATCATGAGTTAGTTATTTTCAGATGTTTTCTAGTAGTCTATTGGGTTAAGTTAATTTGTTAGTAGTGAAACCCTAATTATGCCAGAATTCATACACTATATTGCCAAAAGTATTGGGACACTCCTCAAATCAGTTCAGGTGTTCAATCACTTCATGGCCACAGGTGTGTAAATCAAGCACTAGGCATGCAGACGCTTCTACAAACATTTGTGAAAGAATGGGTCGCTCTCAGGAGCTCAGTGAACAAAGCGTGGTACCGTGATAGGTTGCCACCTGTGCAATAAATCCATTCCTGAAATTTCCTCACTACTAAATATTCCACACTCAACTGTTAGTGGGATTATAACAAAGTGGAAGCGATTGGGAACAACAGCAACTCAGCCACGAAGTGATAGGCCACGTAAAATCACAGAGCGGGGTCAGCGCATGCTGAGGGTCACAGTGCGCAGAAGACGCCAACTTTCTGCAGAGTCAATAGCTACAGACCTCCAAACTTCTGTGGCCTTCAGATTAGCTCAAGAACAGTGTGTAGAGAGCTTCATGGAATGGGTTTCCATGGCCGAGCAGCTCATCCAAGCCTTACATCACCAAGAGCAATGCAAAGCGTGGGATGCAGTGGGGTAAAGCACGCCGCCACTGGACTCTAGAGCAGTGAGACGTGTTCTCTGGAGTGACCAATCACGCTTCTCTGTCTGCCAATCCCATGGACGAGTCTGGGTTTGGCGGTTGCCAGGAGAACGGGACTTGCCTGACTGCATTGTGCCAAGTGTAAAGTTTGGTGGAGCGGGGATTATGGGGTGGGGTTGTTTTTCAGGGGTTGGGCTTGGCCCCTTAGTTCCAGTGAAAGGAACTCTTAATGCTTCAGCATACCAAGACAATTTGGACAATTTCATGCTCCCAACTTTGTGTGAACAGTTTGGGGATGGCCCCTTCCTGTCCCAACATGACTGCGCTCCAGTGCACAAAGCGTCGGTCCATAAAGACATGGATGAGCGAGTTTGGTGTGGAGGAACTTGACTGGCCTGCACAGAGTCCTGACCTCATCCCGATAGAACACCTTTGGGATGAATTAGAGCGGAGACTGCGAGCCAGGCCTTCTCGTCCAACATCAGTGCCTGACCTCACAAATGCGCTTCTAGAAGAATGGTCAAAAATTCCCATAAACACACTCCTAAACCTTGTGGAAAGCCTTCCCAGAAGAGTTGAAGCTGTTATAGCTGCAAAGGGTGGGCCAACTCCATATTAAACCCTACGGATTAAGAATGGGATGGCATTAAAGTTCATGTGCATGTAAAGGCAGGCGTTCCAAAACTTTTGGCAATATAGTCTAGGTTTCAAGAGCAAGATTTTCAACATGAGTTCGTTTTAGTTAAGAGTACTGCCCTATAGGCTACAATATTTCTCTCACCCTGTAGGCCATCTCAGCAGAAGTTTCTTGGTTTAACAGGCACCCATATTACAGGATTTCCGTTAACAGGATATGTAAACGCGTCAACTCACTTATTGATTAAAAGCCTGCGGAATGCTTTCGATTTCTGAACGTGAGAACACAATCCAGTCGGCCCGCTATTTTGCTTTGGCTAATTCTATTTGCATGTGTAATTGCTTTGGCTGTGTCCATAACTTCATTAGGATAAAGCTACACAGCGATGTTAATGAGATCTGCTCTTATTGCTGCCTTCCTTCATCAGATCTCTCCCGCAGCAGATTAAACTCGCCTGCTTGTTATTCCAGCACACAGCTGAGCTGACAAATATGATAAAACCGAAAGCAAGCAAAACACAGGCGCACCATGTGCGCGGCACGCTTGGCCAGTCATCTGGAGACCTGCGTCTTCACAAACCTCATCAGAACTTACAGAAAATACCACGCTGCAATTAATACTGGTTTTTGTGGACATGTACCATAGTATTATCATGTTTTTTGACAAAACCTTGATCTTGACATTTATTCAATTTTTTGACATGAACCCTTAAAAGGATGCCGTTGTACCTTAATAACCCCTAAAAAAGTGCATTTAGTGCCTCAGACTAGTAGTATGTACCCTTAAGGTACTACTAGTCCCTCCAGCGGGAGTTATTCTCTATATCAGTGTCGCTGAACTCCCTGAAAAACCTCCTTTTTTTCCGGGAACGAACACGTCACAATATTCCTCATTTAAATAATAAATATGCAGAATAAAGGGGCGGGGCCTGGTTGAGTTAGTTAGTCGTGTGTTGAAACTGGCGGTTATGGTAAGGGGCGGGGCATTTCCCAAGCACGCTCGACCAATCACAACACACTGCTCCAGCCGACCAATCAGAGCGCTTTTCAGAAGGAGGGGCTTCATAGAGACAGGAACTGAACCCAGCGTTACTGATAGACTGGGAAGAGAGGAGCCGCAACAATGGAGAATATAGGGAAATAATCAACATTCAAGCAGGAAAACCTGCTCTAGTAGAGCCCAAAAACAACATCAAGACTTAGGTAGATCCCTTTTAATGTTACATGTTGAATGTATATAATGTTACATACAACCCAGACAGCAACATAGTGTCGGCACACATCTGGTATGTTTTGGGACTGCAATACCATACTGTAGTGTTTTGAACATGTACCATGGTACTACTGTCTGTTTTTGAACATTTACTATGACATTACCATAATTTAATGTTATACCACGATGCTACCATATTGTTCTCCACATGCATCATAATAAAAACATGTTGTTTGATGTGAATTCTCTGAATACTAGCATGGCACTAGAGTATGGTAATCCATCCTTCAGAGCATAACTTTAATAATCACCTGTGTCATCACTAGCGTACTATGGTACTGACAGGGTACTTTTTGTTAAGGAAGTTCCAGCACGGTGACTCTGATTCTCTTCACCTGCCTTCATCTATGCTTCAAAGACCAACCGTCCTATTTGCAATCCAAATTCTACGCAATTAACTAGCATGTAATTATCTTCACCAGCAACTGGAATAGCAACAAAATGAGAGCTTGTCACATGAAAGGTGATGATAAAAAAGGGCCTTTAACGTTAGAAATTAACATGTCACATTCTTCACCTCCACTGCTGCATAAGTGAATGAGGGGAGGCAGAGAAGGCATAAATATTAGCGCTCCCACTGCTCCACAAGCACAAATTACTCTGCATGACTTACTGCGGATGCTTGTTTATGTGTCATAACCACCATACTGCATAAAATCATTTGCTTAATCAGTATTTTTGTCTGGTTTGCCGGTAAAATATGTAAGGGGAGAGTGAGGTAAGATGAGCCATCTTTTACTTATGTCCTCAAGATAAGCGAAAATAAGGCAGAGGTACAATGAAAGTATCTAAAGTAATTTCAGGATGTTCAGAATACATCTGTGACAAGGGGTTCTAAAATTATGGCTTCTTATAAAAAAAAGTGTTCATGTGGCTCAATTTACCCCAGGTTAGGGGTAAGTTGATCCGAGTCAGTGGGTAAGTTGCACCATCTGAGTGTAAACGGACCATCTAATTGAATCTGAATCAAACCCATGTGAAATTGTAAAGATCATTTACCTCTTTTAAAAAAACACCTTCAATAATCAAATTTTCTTTTACAAATAGTCATATTTCTTTTCTTAAAGCTAACTTAACATAAAACCAACCACGTTTTTCTGCAATTTCTAAAAGATATATATGATTAAGCATCTTCTGGATCTTATCAGAGAAGGATTTGGTGTACTTGTGCATGGTTTCTTTTTAAATAAACTCAAACTAAAAATAATAAAAAAAATGAAACCAGTTGTGTAACATTACATTGAAAGTATACCAGTTTATACTTCAGAGATTTAATGTAACTACAGTGCCTTATGGTGGAGTAAGTTAAAACGCTGGCTCAATTTACCCCACAACATTTGGCTCACTTTGCCCCATAGCCGCCATTTTGGAAGAAACTAGCTTGCTTACCAATTCAGGCTAATAATTATCTAAATGATTTGCATGGTTTTATACATTGCTAAATCACCAATATGGATCATAAATATTTTAGACCTGGACAAATTTGCTTTGATGCAACAGTCATTACATGCTAAAATTTTACTTTGACAAGCCAAAAATGAGTGCCTTCCGCTCCTCCCATGTGCTTCTCCTTTTTACAGTCTGGCAGAAATGATGGGAGGTTCCAAAATATATGGTCACATGACAATAAAAGTGTACAGTTGCCGAAATAAAAGGGGGTGGGTCAACTTACCCACTGGCTTATCTTACCCCACTCTCCCCTAAGCAGTCTTAAAACAAGATACATTTACTTGTTTAACATAACACAACTTAGTTTTTTCTTGTTTTAAGCAAAAAACTCTCAAAATATAGTGAACGTTAATCCTTGAAACAAGATAAAACTCTTTGTCCATGGAGTAAGAAAATAAACTGCAGTCAATATTTTCTGAAAGCAATCCTTAATATCACATGAAATTGAAATCTCGTTAAGGATGTTTAGATATGCTAAGCAGATTAACCCAAGTGGAAAGATCCTAGAATTTGATGTATACAAAATGCAGTAAACGAAGGATATAGGAGAGAGTGATGTGTGTGTGTGTTTACTGACGAACTGTGAGTTAATGCGTGCTCTCTTTTAATTTTCACAATGGCATTAATCATAATCAGAAAGCACATTTTAATCATATCCACACAGACTCAAGCTTCTTTGTTCCAGGACGCGACGGCTCTCGCTTCACGGCGAGCGTGGAGAAGGATGAGGCTGGCATTGAGAGAGTGTGTGTATGTGTTGGAGCCGGAGGCTTTTGTTTCTCTCACACAATACTCTCTTTGTTTATATTCAGTTTAATGTGCTGGAATAACTTTCACTGTCAGACAGATAGAACGAGAGAGAGAGAGAGATTCAGCGGAGGGATGCGGCTCTGATTGCGTTTTGAATTTGAGATTGATCATAATATCCCCATTGGCCTCTCGCAGACGAGTGAAAAGTGCCTTCTCATTTCTGTTAATGCAAAATTTGATGATGGGTCAAAATAACATATACACTCAAAGCATGTGATTCCCCATGAGCCCAATCACTATAAACTCACAACACACACACACACACACACTGTACGTCCTGCACCGGACGCCTGTCTATAAACATGAAATTTTCATGAACTGCTCTCCAGGTGTAGCACAGCGTTCTTTGGGTGAGGTTATCATTAGTTTTTGTCTTTCTCAGTTTTGCTAAAAATACACAGGAGAACGGGACTTGCCTGACTGCATTGTGTCAAGTGTAAAGTTTGGTGGAGGGGGGATTATGGGGTGGGGTTGTTTTTCAGGGGTTGGGCTTGGCCCCTTAGTTCCAGTGAAAGGAACTCTTAATGCTTCAGCATACCAAGACATTTTGGACAATTTCATGCTCCCAACTTTGTGGGAACAGTTTGGGGATGGCCCCTTCCTGTCCCAACATGACTGCGCACCAGTGCACAAAGCGTCGGTCCATAAAGACATGGATGAGCGAGTTTGGTGTGGAGGAACTTGAGTGGCCTGCACAGAGTCCTGACCTCATCCCGATAGAACACCTTTGGGATGAATTAGAGCGGAGACTGCGAGCCAGACCTTCTCGCCCAACATCAGTGCCTGACCTCACAAATGCGCTTCTAGAAGAATGGTCAAAAATTCACATAAACACACTCCTAAACCTTGTGGAAAGCCTTCCCAGAAGAGTTGAAGCTGTTATAGCTGCAAAGGGTGGGCCAACTCCATATTAAACCCTACGGATTAAGAATGGGATGGCATTAAAGTTCATGTGCATGTAAAGGCAGGCGTCCCAAAACTTTTGGCAATATAGTGCAGCAATGCCCTGGCAAACATTCACATCATCCTAGAATTGTAGTGAAAGCAATATTAACTTCAGGACTAGGCCAGGCCAAAGTAATAAGTAAAAAGTTAGCTATCTCTCAACCCAACAACTAAATCAGTAACAGAAAAGCCAAAAGAAAAATACAAGGTCTGACTCCTTAACTGACCATGAACAAGAGAGAAAGAAATCAGTCAAAAAATAAATGGCGCCTAGCCCCTAGAGCTTTCGTAGATCAGAGTAGTCAAGTCACGTTATTTAAATAGTGCTTTATGCTGTACAATACAGATTGTTTCACAGCAGCTTTACAATGATGACAGGAAAATGATTCAATGATGCAAACAGTTCACTTCGGATAACATTTTGGTGAAATTTGTAAGTCGCTTTGGATAAAAGCGTCTGCTAAATGCATAAATGTAAATGTAAACTTCGGCTGTACAGCAGCTCTAAAAGAAAACAGTATCGTTGTTCAGCTGAAGTCAGTTCAGTGTTGATTCAGTTCCGTTGTAAAGATCATCAATTATTAAATTAGTTCATTTAATCTATAAAGCAGTTCTGCAGAAAAACAGTTCAGTTCTCATCCAATAGTGTCAGTGCAGTCGAATCAATAATATTGTTGAATATTAAGTGTCCCCAACTAAGCAAGCCAGAGGCGACAGTGGAAATGAACACAAACTCCATCAGGAGAAAAAACCTCTGAAGTTCTCCTCTGGCCAACCAACGAACACGATTCAGGCTGCATCACAAGTCAGATTTGGTTCAGTCTATCAGTTGTTTATTGGATGGTGGCGGATCTGAATGTGAGCTTGCAGCCAATTGTAAGAAAGGGGCGGGGCTTAATCCGAGTAAATGATTGGATAGTCCTGCATACATCAGCAGAGAGAAGACTGACGTTTTACCAGAAGATCCGGTTGACATTTTTAGATTAAAAACTGTCAATTGTTTTTAAGAAAAAACAAAACAAAAACTGAAACACTTGCATAGATAAATCGTTTCAAAAATTACACAAAAAGATGAATTACATGTCAACTTTAAGGTTATCTTTGACTGTGTGTGTGTGTGTGTGTGTGTGTGTTTTAGTAGCAGCAATGCGAGAGCAAACTCCCAGCACTACAGACACGCCATCATACACATGCATACACTGCAGATAATCACTCTGCCATCCACACACACACACACAGCGGATAATCACTGTTGTGTAGACAGACAGCTGCATTATTCTCTCTTGCTCTCATTCTTTGACATCTGCTGTCACCAATATCTCTAATTGCAAAATTGGCCCTATAAAACACGACGTGTGTGTGTGTGTGTGTGTGTGTGTGTGTTACTGATGTGATAAGAGAGAGCGCTGTGATCCTGGGCCATCTTTAATTGGACTACCTTGTCATCCGTCTGATCCCGCTGTGCACATCCACTCTTCACTTTGCTCTCCTCCCTCCACATGAAGCACAGATGAGAGATTGTTGTCTGTCAGATGGACTTTCCTTTTTGTCCACATCCATCTTTGACCCCCATCAGTTCAGGGAGGGCATAGGGGCCGTTTGATTGACAGGGCGGGAACGGAGGTCTTCAGCTCTGCCTGTCTGCCAGCTGAATGTCACTCCATCCCTGCACACGTTTTCTTCCGCTCTTATTGTAACACTGATTTGCACTGGCTACATTCATTAGGTAATTGGTTTGTTCGTAAATCTGTTTTCATTTGTGTTCTCTGGCCTGCTCTTGTAAAACTTGATTAATTTGGTAATTATCACTATTGTACACCATACTATTGTGATCAAGATTGCTGTTTCATTGATCGTAGTCCCTCTATAAAGGGCTATTCTTTCTAAAAGCTTTAATTTACACCACATTAAAAAAGACACTCAAGGACCAATGATGAAAAACGTCATCGACATCAAACCTTGACGTGCCCTTGAGATTTGAGAATGAGCTGGGATGATTATTCACGCTTATATTTGCATAAAGCTATCATGTGACTGTAATATTCTTGGAATATAGCACACAAATCATATGGACTGTTGTTATGATACTTATATGCTGTATTAAGTTTAGTCGTATGGTGAAGAGCAGCAATAACATTCACATTGTGTGTGTGTGTGTGTGTGTGTGTTCAATGGGAGGAAGAAGTTATACAGGTTTGCAGGGTCAGAAATTAATGGGGGCTTGTATAGCAAAAAACATTTCCCCAAAATTCAAGATATGGGGGCATAATAACATTCATAATAACAGCATGTTTGCAAATGTGATATTGATTTTAATCTGTAATCCAGACATCCAGTCCAAATCTGTGAGCTACATTTCAGATATTGTCTGTTTTTGCCAATAAACATTTCCAAACAAAGCCACAGCAGAACTGTTGTG
>CM077210.1:1312500-1370000 GCA_039654625.1 Rhinogobio ventralis | reverse complement strand
GATTTAGACACTTTGCTGGGTTTTTTCTTTTTCATTTAGACATTAGAAATATGCTTATAAAATAAAATCATGAAACAAAATCAATTTGCTCTTGAAGAAGCAAACTGTGTAAGATAATGAGAATATTGTATTTATTTTTTCTGACCCCATTGGCAAACCCATAAAACTCACTCAAGATTTGTGCTTTTACAGCGAGCTGTATCTAGGCATGGCCAGGGGTGGCTGAGCCCACCCAAACATCTGTTTTGCCCACCAGGGGTGTCCCACGCATTATTTATTTATATTTTTCGAAAAAAACTACTTTATCTAACTCCTCCTAGGGCGTTGCTCCGATTTTCATGAAAATTGAACCAGATCTTCAGATGATGCAGACAAAAAGTTATTAGATTCAAAAGGGTTCGTCAAACTGTTCTCAAATAATATGCCAACAAATTTGACGATGTGCCCACCAAGATGAACGTGAGGCAATATATCCGCAACGCTTTAGTGTATTCTGACCAAACCTTGGTGTGTGTTATGCCAACCATGACCTGAGGTTACCTGCAGCATTTCGGCGCAGTGCCATCTAGTGGTCAGGAGATACAAAAATTGGCTATTTTTGCTTATAACTTTTGAATGCTTTGCCCAAAAATGAAAACCTGGTCTCTAGATTCGGGGCATAACGGTGAGTCATACCATACCCAATTTTCCCATCAACCATTTTGGGCGTCGGCCATTTTGAATTTTGTAAAATGATTCTATATTTTATGAACACATTGGCATATCGTTATGAAACTCGGTGTGTGTTTTTGGTACCATGTCCTGACGGTACTCAAAAAGTTTCGGGGCACCTTGTGGTCAAAAGTTATAATGAAATTTCCAAAAATGCATGTTAAATTTGCTTATTGTACTGGTCTTATTAGATTCCTTGGGTCATGCCGAGAACATAGATACCAATTTTGCCATATTTGACCGAACTTCCTGTCCGCCATTTTGATTTTCTTTAAAAACACACAAACTTTTTCGAACTCTCCTAGACCGTTTGTCCGATTTTCACCAAAATCGAACTGTATTATCTTCAGACTGTGCCGACAAAAAGTTATTGAGGCTGCACTTTGCATGTCTTCACTCAGACCTCATCACATCAACTGCGCCACCTATTGGTCGAAAGTGATAAACCATTAAATCATATTATTAGTGACTGTATATATAATTTTTTCAGTCATATTGCCTATTTAATTGCTTATTGTTGCAGTTAGTCTGAAACTCCCATCCATGTTGATGCTATAAAAACGGGGGTGTGACGTCATGATTGACGGATTTTCGGGAGGAGATTGGAGCTTTAACTTTAATTTCTACATTTCCGCAACTGTTTATTTCACACCAACATAATGAGTTGTTCTGCAGTAAACTGTGCTAACGGCAGTGTGGGCGGGGTCTTGATATCGCGGCTCTACTACTGTGCAGACGCAGGTCCCAAATCAGCGCAAGATGTCAGCGCCATATTCGGACATGGGCGGCTTTACTTTTCTCCAATAGAATAAAGTGAAGGGCCGTCGTCCATCTTTTTTACAGTCTATGGATTAGACTGACAGGGTAGCTGATTCGGTGGTTGCCTAGCAACCATAGCACACTGCTCTTTTCTAAAATAAAATAAAAAGTCAACCAAAAAAGGAAAAAACGCATTCTGTCTGACCGGGGCCTCAGTCGGACACCTTCAGGAGTAGGCCCTGCTCGGGGCGTGGGGCCCCCTAAACCACGGGGTCCGGTGCGGCCGCACAAGTTGCACCGCCCTAATGACGTCCCACCAAATCAGACTTTAGGCAAAGACCCCATTTGATCTGTTTTATGATTTGTACATTTATTAAAAGCAATCTGAGGTGTTGCTATAGTGTTCCTTTATTAGTTGAAAATAATGGCGCGTTATACACAAGGCAGCTTTAGTCTGTTGTGGAAAATCAGAGGCTGACAAACAAAAGACAATAAAATGTTACTTGTAAATTATTAAAGAGCATATTTCAGGTTAGAGACCCCAGTGAGTCAATGTATAGAAAAATAATGTAGGAACTAGATTTTCTTTAAAATATACTTTTGTGAGAAAATTTTACTTCCGCATCTAAAAATGCCAAAACCGGAAGTGATGTAACGGGAGGGAGTGTGGTGAATTTCAACGACAGGAAAACAATGGATCGCAATGACGGTTCGGATGCTAAGGAAATTATAAATGTTTATTAATACTCATATGGCAGACCACAGCCATACAATAATGACACACAATTAGGGACAGGCCAGGATTAGATAGAACAACGATTAGAGGAGACAAATTGAGTTGTGTGAGGAGAAACAGTGGAGAACAGAGCAGGTGTTTGGGTGAGAGACCAGTGTTAGCTAATGATATATATATGCTAGCTAACGATATGAACACCGTGCTCAGATCACAATACTGTATAGATTATTATCATGTATCAGGCAATAGCAAAGCTGGTATTGGTCATCTAGGAGTATTGATACTTACCAATAACAGAAACTAATAAGCTTTGACCATCAGGCATAAGTCACACTTGTTAAAGGGTTAGTTCACCCAAACATGAAAATAAAATCATTTATTACTCACCCTCATGCCGTTCCAGACCCGTAAGACCTCAGTTTATCTTTGGAACACAAATTAAGATATTTTTGTTGAAATCCCATGGCTCAGAAAGGCCTCCATTGGCAGCAATGACATTTCCTCTTTCAAGACCCATAAAAGGTACTAAAGATATCATTAAAAAGTCCATCTCACTACAGTGGTTCTACAATAATTTTATGACGCGACAAGAATAGTTGTTGTGCGCAAAAAAAACTAAATAACGACTTATATAGTGATGGCCGATTTCAAAACACTGCTTCATGAAGCTTCGGAGCATTATGAATCAGCGTATCGAATCATGATTCGTGACTTCGTGACACGTGACTTTGGCAATCCGAACCACTGATTCGATACGCTGATTTACGAGACTTACGGTGCACAGTTCACGAATCCGGGGAGAGCGGGAGAGATGATGAGGAAGTGAGTTCAGGTGTGAGACAGGGAGGATCATGGGAAATGGAGTCTGGGACAGGCGTGGATTGTAACAAGTACATAATTCCAAACTTTTTTGAAAAGTGTGAGACTGTATGCAGTTAGTCTGAAACTCCCATCCATGTTGATGCTATAAAAACGGGGGTGTGACGTCATGATTGACGGATTTTCGGGAGGAGATTGGAGCTTTAACTTTAATTTCTACATTTCCGCAACTGTTTATTTCACACCAACATAATGAGTTGTTCTGCAGTAAACTGTGCTAACGGCAGTGTGGGCGGGGTCTTGATATCGCGGCTCTACTACTGTGCAGACGCAGGTCCCAAATCAGCGCAATATTCGGACATGGGCGGCTTTACTTTTCTCCAATAGAATAAAGTGAAGGGCCGTCGTCCATCCGGGAAGAGCGGGAGAGATGATGAGGAAGTGAGTTCAGGTGTGAGACAGGGAGACAGGGAGGATCATGGGAAATGGAGTCTGGGACAGGCGTGGATTGTAACAAGTACATAATTCCAAACTTTTTTGAAAAGTGTGAGACTGTATGCATTTGTGTTAAAGGAACACGCAACTTTTTGGGACTTTAGCTTATTCACCGTATCCCCCAGAGTTAGATAAGTCCATATATACCATTTTTTATCTCCGTGCGTGCCATAACTCTGTCTGACGCACCCACCGCTAGCCTAGCTTAGCACAAAGACTGGAGGTAAATGGCTCCAGCTAGCCTACTGCTCAATAAGAGACAAAATAACGCCAACATTTTCCTATTTACATCTTGTGATGTGTATAGTTACATTGTGTACTAAGACCGACGGAAAATTAAAAGTTGCAATTTTCTAGACCGATATGGCTAGGAACTAGTTAGCTAGCTGGAGCCGTTTACCTCCGGTCTTTGTGCTAAGCTAGGCTAGCGGTGGGTGCGTCAGACAGAGTTATGGCACGCACAGAGATAAAAATGGTATATATGGACTTATCTAACTCTGGGGGATATGTGAATAAGCTAAAGTCCCAAAAAGTCGGTGTGTTCCTTTAATGTACATACTTTGTATTCATCAGTGTTGAAATTGATTCACGTAAAAACAACGGCAAAGAAGCATCGTGTGTGGATGTTTATTCATTTAATATCATCCTTTACATGAGTATTGCAATGTTTGACTCCATCATATCGCCGGGGTGATAATCCTCCGGTCTAAAGTGAGCGCTACACACACCACCACGTGTTTCGAAGCAGATGTAGAAGTGAAGTCCCGTCTCTTCACCTGCACAAAACGCCACCATGCAGGTTTTTCTAACTTTTTTTTTTAGGAAACCTGTGGACTCAATGTCCTGACAGGCTGGACACAATAATTTACCATGACAATGATAAATTGATATCGTACTGCATACCAACCTATTCTGTACTGAGCCGACGCAGAGCCCGGCAAACGACTCCCTCTCGTGACGTGATATGACGCGATGTTGGAAAAAAGCGTTTTTTACAAACAGCCAAGGAAACGGCCACTTTATCTACTAAATTTGTGCTCTTATGTCTTTTTAAAACATTTTAAATCCTGCATCACCTTTTCATATGGTATTTTCATACAAGGTTATATATTAATTTGGAAAAAAATGTAACCTGCAATATGCCCTTTAATTACTTGATTTATTTCTATAGCTCTGATTGATTTTAAAGTGTAATTCTCACGGCCCTTAAATGGGTCATAAATTGACATTGCTTGAGCAGTTGAATTAAATACACAAGAACATAATGTAAGTGTTTAAAATGCATGTGCACGGTTCATTTGAAAGCTTGCCCTCATTGACTTGCTGTTAATGCAGCTGTCTGCTTAACACAACCCTGACTGTAGCATTTTATTTAATATAGATTTCTCTTTCCAGAAGCAGAGCTGCAGACATAGAATCAAAGTTTTAAAGTATCTATATATCTGAATAGTCCTATGTAGGGTCACAAAGACAATCTATACAGCTAATTTTCAGAAACGTCATGTTAGGTTTCATAGAGATCAGTAAAGCTCCGTATATCACAAATATACATTGACCTCATGACCTCTATCCAAAAACGAGGTAAGCACATTCATAATATGTCACGCCTGGCTGGTTTTGGCATCATTGATTTCAAACGCTTTTGCCACAGTGTGTTTTTCATTTGAACACAAGCAGGATAAGGGTTTGAGAACTTTAACAGAGGAGACGATTATCAGTGACATAACACTTTTCCTCATACAAAGTTATCCAATGCCTTTACGATGTATGCTGTGGACACATCACCAACATGGATGAAACTTGATGGGTGGAAAAACATACTGGGGAAATATCGACAGAACTGTCATATTGTTGAACTATTCCTTTAGGAATGCTTTGTTCTGAGGCAAGACACCTTTGTATAACTGTGTGTTATTATTAACACTGCTGATGAATAAAGCTGTCAGGAGCTGTTCTCAAGAACTCAGTGCTTCAACTGGAAGTGATTGACTTTAAGGCCCTGGTATTAAGATGCACTTTGGTCGATCGGATCACAAGTGGACAACGCTAAATGTGTAAAAACTTTCGTCCACTTCCAGAGGTAGTCAAAAACACATTTGACTGGATTGCGTGGTCATGTGGTCAAATGCGCTGGAACAGCCTCTAAAAGACGCCCTACTCTACTGACCTAATGCGTGAACATTATGGGATGCGTCCCAGTCAGACGGGATTTAAACTTTGTCGACTGGAGACCCAAGTTTGGTTTGAAGATGAAGAACGTACCAAACACAATGTTTTCTTACCATGCCTGATTTCTAACACACACACACAGCGTTCGGCTGGTCTTGCGTCTATCAGCTGATGCTCTCCGTGTGTTTTCCTGTCGTCTCCGGTCACGTTCATATGTAAATTGTGTGAGTTTATTTCGTCCATTAGATCTAAAGATCTGAAAAAGCCCACATTTACCCGCCCATAGACCCTCCCCTCGAAGAAATCAGGACAGAAGTGACTGAAAGTGGACAAAAGCCAAATCATATTTGCTCACTACAGCAAAGTTCAATATTCCCTGCTCCATTCTCTCCAGTTGGAAAGGATGGCATACAGTATGATTGGCCAGACCACGTTTAGATTCACACAAAAACCATCATTCACATTGACTTTCAAGTGTATATGAAGGTTTCCTGTCTCTGTGTCCATCAACCGCATTACTACTTTTGGACCAGTGCCTGATGGGAGAAACTTTATATGTGTAGATTTCATCACATAACTTCTCCAAAATGTACAATTGCATTTTATTAGTGTTCAGTATCAAGAGAGAAGCAAGGAAAATTAAATTATTTTATTTTATATATTCCAAATGTAGTGCTGTGGTCAAAACATTAAACTATTTGTTTGAGAGTCACATCACAGCAACATTGACTCAACCAATGGAGAGAGTTTAGGGCGGGACTGTCTGTTTGACTGACCAATGGCAGACAGGGAGTGTTCAGGAACAAAAAAAAAATGTTTAGTGATATATAAATGACAATTTTCATCTTCTATTCTATTCAGTCTAGCTATTTTCAAGAATAACACGCCAAAGTTTTATGATTGTGAGTGTGTATGCATGTGTTTTGAACAAAGTTTTTTAAACTTTAAAAATGGCCAGAAAAATAAAAGTGATGACATGCATTTTCACTGTTAATCGTCCCCTCTGGTGTAGGGCTCACATCTCATTCACACTTTCACATATTCACATCACGGTGGGTTTGACATTTGACATGAACGCCACTGGTTCTCGCATGGCTGGTTATCAGTCACGATGCAAACATGTGAATGAGATCGGCGAGTGTTCGTACTGTCCGGCCTTGCCCTGCTCGGCGTGACCTTCTCTTACTCTGAACAAACAGAGGTGATAGATGGTATCTTGAGTGAGAAAATTCATTTTCATTTCAACTGTACAGTACGGAGCCTCGCACATGACATGCAGACAAATATATATTGTGGCAGACGAGGATGTAAAGAAATACTCAAAACTAGAGACCATTTCAGCGGCTATTCGTCGGTTTAAAGAAGTGGCGTCTTTGCTCCTTAGACGTTTCCGGTTAGTTGTCAAGTGCATTCAAAACATCAGCTTGATGCACAGTGGGATTGCAATAGTTTATTTAATCCTGTGATTAAAAGTCCATGTTTATCAGTGGTTGCATCCTCTCAAAGCACCTGCAGTTAAACTATTTTTCTTTTTGTTTGCTTTTAAAATGAAGCGGACAGTTGTTTTTTTTCTTTTCTTGGCCTCCCCGCTCTCAAGCCACGTCACAGACCTGCAGCGATTTGTTTTATTTTGTTTAAAGGGGGGGTCTAACGCTATTTCATGCATTCTGACTTATGTACACTGTTAAAGAGTTGATTCTCATGATAAACATGCACAAAGTTTAAAAAAATGAGTTGGACGTATGATGGAGTATTTCTGTGCCAAATACACTCCTTCAGGATTCGCATACGTTTCGTAAAGTTTTTTTCAGAGTATGGCCCTGTTTGACGTCATAAAGGGCGGAATTACTTGTATGTGCACTTCTCCCAGATGAGCAAACACACACACACACACATCAAACAGAGCAAACAATCAGTGCGTAAGTGCATATAATGTAAACAACACGAACGTATAGTGAATCAAAAGTTAATGCAATGATATATATATATATATATATATATTGTGTGTGTGTGTGTGTGTGTGTGTGCTTGTGACTCTTTAACTCCGCCCACTGCACGCCTCCACGGACTCGGCTGTTTTCTGAAAGAATCGGTACAGTGCATCTGTCTTTTATGAATATGATCAAACTAAAGACTCTTCTAAGATATGAAGGATGCATTACTACTCTATAGATACTCAAGATTAACATGAGACTGGCAGAAACTGTGTGTGTTATGGACCCTTTAAAGGGGTGGTTGATCATGATTTGACTTGTTTAACTTCAGTGAGTGTGTGATGTTGCTGTTCAAAGCAAAGGGAGATATTTTCATTTACAGAAATCACTTTTTTTTTTGACAGATCTAAGATTTACAAATGTCATTGCCGGAAACGCTTCAGGACCAGACATGCGTAATAGCATTTCAACACATTTCCTTGAAATGATCTACAGTGGACCAAATATAAAAGTTACTGAGTGGTATCTGTAAACCTGAAAACCCTAACCAAAGGAAAGAGGCCAGACTTTAAATGAGGAAAGTTCATGCTGTAGAGTTTGGCTTTCTGTGTGGTAAGCTTTTATAGATTTTTTTTTTTGCTAAATCAACTTTTTTTGTTCATTCACATTCACCAGCAGTGGCTATATAGTTACATAGTCATCGCTTAAAAAAGTTCTGGTAACACTTTAGTGTGGGGACTCACATATTCACTATTAACTATGACTTTTACCTCAATAAACTCCTAATTACTGCTTATTAATAGTTAGTAAGGTTGTTAAGATTGGGATGTAGAATATGATCATGCAGAATAAGGCATTAATATGTGCTTTATAAGTATTAATAAACAGACAATATCCTAGTGATATGCATGATAATAAGCAACTAGTTCATAGTGAGAATTAACCCTAAAATAAAGTGTTACCGAAGTTTTCATTCAGAACTGATCACAGATAAACACTTGATCTGACTGTTTGACCTTGATCGTCTTGCAGGAGTTAATCTAATTTCGTTATGATTTCATATTCTCATCAACACACAGAGAGAGAGAGAGAGAGAAACACACAAAATGAGGCAGTTGTGAAAAAGTGCTGTTCCAGAAGCTCATAATTTAATAGCCTATTAGTTGCTAGCAGTATGTTTATGATTTGTTTTTTACAGAAAGTTAACTGACTGTCAGAAGTTGTTTACTGCGCTCCAGAGACACCGAGGGAATAATAAACACACTGTAGAACAGGATCTCGTGTGCTTTTCATGCATGATTGGCCTGGTAAGTGCCTGAGCAATGAACATGGTGAATTATGACAACACTCGATGCTAGATAACATTTCACAGTCAGATTTGCGGAAGGAAGCGAAGCAGGCTCATTAACCTCCAGACACAGCTCCGTTTAACTTTATTAACAACCAAACACCACCAACCAGAGCAAACGTATAACTACTGGATTATTTGTAATCTATTTGTCCTCAAAGGCTGTTACCAGTCCTTTGATGGAACATATAACCCCTGAGATGCTGCAGAAACAGCCTAGCAGTAATATCAGTATGTCCATAGCCCTCCGGCTCCTGTCCAGCTCAGTCCATTTCAGCTGCAGGTGGAAAAGGGCTGGGAGCAAAAGCGTCATGGCTGCCCCGGTCACGCTGCCCGTGAGACCCATGAGGAGAGAGAAATGAGGCACATACAGCGCCATGATGAGGGTGAGGAGGAGGAGAGAGCCACGCAGGAGCAGTGTCCACCGCTCTGCCCCGTCTGCCGATGTGTCCAGCTTCAGGACGCCGGTCTGCAGTATCTCTGCCGCGGCGTAGAACGGCAGAGGGTACGAGAGGAGAGCCTTCGCCAGCAGACACAGGTTCACCCCCATACGCAAAGCTGCGGGCAGGTTATCTGTTATCACCTACAATTAAAAACATATATTTAAGTGCACTTAAAGGGATTGTTTACCTGGATTGAAATGACAGTGGACAGGGGCCAGGCACTTATCTGCTGTGGAAAAAACAGCTTTTATATATCCTTTTGTGTTGGGAGTGTATCTATGTTCCCTAGATCTTCTCATTTCTCCCTCGCACTTGGAAACAAAGCCATCCCTCACGGGTCAAAATGACCCAGAGCCCTAAAATTATACTTAATTATTTTTTTCATTTTTCTAATTTTCCAACTCCCCTAGAGTTAAACAGTTGAGTTTTAACGTTTTCGAATCCATTCAGCGGATCTCCGGATCTGGCGGTAGCACTTTTAGCATAGCTTAGCATAGATTATTGAATCAGATTAGACTGTTAGCATCTCGCTCAAAAATGACCAAAGAGTTTATATATTTTTCCTATTTAAAACTTGACTCTGTAGTTGCATCGTGTACTAGACTGACGGAAAATGAAAAGTTGTGATTTTCTAGACGGATTAAGACGGATATGGCTAGGAACTATACTCTCATTCCTGCGTAATAATCAAGGAACTTTGCTGCCGTACCAACGGTGCAGTGGCGCAATGATATTACGCAGCACCTGAAAATAGGCTAACTTCTGTCAACATAACCAACGTGACCACACTTTTCAAGTTTTAAATAGGAAAAATATCGAAACTCTTTGGTCATTTTTTTGAGCGAGATGCTAACGGTCTAATCAGATTCAATGATCTATGCTAAGCTATGCTAAAAGTGCTACCGCCAGATCCGGAGATCGGCTGAATGGATTCAAAAACAGTAAAACTCAACTGGTTAACTCTAGGGAGTTGGAAAATGAGCCTATTTTCAAAAATAGTGGCGTGTTCCTTTAAATTCAAAATAACTCACAATTTCATGCATAACCCTGTTAATTCAGCTCAGAATGTCTCACATTGGGTGTCTTTGCCGACCTCTTGTGGAAAAATAATAATATAACAGTGTATTTCATGATTCTTGCCCCTTGAGGTCCTTATGCTGTTCCGCTGGGTCCTAAAGTCAGTTTATCTTCAGAATATATTCAGACACACATGTAGACATTATAAATCTTTTTTTCTTTTTTTTTAAGTTTTAGCATTTTTAGGTTGGATTTTGAGCATTTTTAGGTTTTTCTATGTGTACTGAAGCATTCCTCGCATTCCATTAATTCCTAAGGGAATTTGTTGTTCAAGTATGACAAAGTCCTATGGTCTTGAACTACTCCGATGAACACTCAATTTCAAAATGACCCGAGGGAAGGATGAGGGTTAACCCTGCATCCCCCACCCTAAACCTAACCTTGGGAACATAGGAGCCGTTTCCAGGCCTCCCTTGCTGGTCCCAGCATGCAAAACATTCTTTATGCTGGTGGCCATCAATGTTGGGTTATAAAGACGTTTTAGACACATCTACATGTTGTAAAACATTACACACATTTTATGGTGCATGCAGTTGTAAGCTGGTAATAATAAGTGCAGCCTGCAACTACAGTCATGTGGGATCAGTGCACCTCTTTGGTTTCCTCTCCCCATGTGAGGAAGGCCATCACAGAGAACGCTGTCTTCAGTACACAGGCCAGAGCGTGAGTCCAGTTCATCATGCGGTTGAAGTCTAACCTGTCTGTCATGCTCTCCTCCAACGTAGGCAGATAGATCTGTGATGTGTAGCTAAAGATAATCACCCCCACTGCGACCTGGAAGCCATCGAAGTCCACCGCGACTGCACTCAGTCTCCTACTGGCCCACTGCGGCGACTGACAGAGGCAGTAGCCAATCACGATGAAGGTGATGAGGAACTGAGCCAATGAGCAGAAGAGGCTCAGACGCGACACCACTCTCAGGTCCTGGATCAGCATGCAGGGCACAAGGATGAGAAAGGTGATGGCGGAGCAGGTTGTCGGGCTCAGAGGCAGGAAAAATAGGCTGTGACACATCAGGTTGCTACTGACTACCAAGTATAGGATGCACGTCATCACCAGTTCCACTACCTGGGCGGCGTTCACAAGCTTGCCTCCGATGTAAGGGCAGATGTGTCTGCAGCAGGCTTTAGCGACGTCCTCGTAGGTGTGTCTGACGCGGACTGAGTGGCCAGTCTCATCCTCTTCGTACAGGCAGGACACCAGGATCTTTCCGGTGTAGTTACAGATGAGTGCGGCTAACACCAGCAACAGCAGACCCACGTACCCGCTCTGCAGAAGGGCGTAGGGCAGACCCAGCACAAACATACCCTGAGGAAACAAAGGCACACATGATGTCTTGGTCAAGTATACAGCTCAAATGATACTCCTAAAAAACTAGAGGCTTGCTGAAGTCTCACACCCTGATAATCTCATGTCTCCACTAGAATTTCAAACTGTGCTCATACAAAAGTCTGCAATCAAAGTTTAAGATCTCATCTCATTATAAACTTATTTCTATATGCTCCCACAGCCACATACATTTTGTAGCTTTGTTTGGCCCCCAGTTCAGAAAGCATCTGATCATAGTGATGTGGATGTTTGCACCAGCTCTGAGATTCAACTCTCCAGTCACGTGTCCATGTGTCTCTTTCAATTAGAATTACAGCTTCAGTTTCTACTATAAAGTGAACAGTCTCCAGTATGTTCATGTTTTTACTCATGTCTGACCATCCGTCCGTCCATCCATCCAACTATCCATCCACCCATTTATCCATCCATCCAACCAACCATCCATCCATCCATCCATCCATCCATCCATCCATCCATCCATCCATCCAACCAACCAACCAACCAACCAACCATCCATCCATCCATCCATCCAACCAACCAACCAACCAACCATCCATCCATCCATCCATCCATCCATCTACCCACCCATTCATCCATCCATCCATCCATCTACCCACCCATTCATCCATCCATCCATCAATCCGCCCATCCATCCCCCCATCCCCCCATCCACCCATCCATCCATCCATCCAACCACCCAACCATCCATCCATCCATCCACCCACCCAACCATCCACCCCTCCATCCATCCAAACAAACAACCAACCAAACACCCACCCAACATCCATCCATCCATCCATCCATCCATCCAACTAACCAACCACCCATCCATTCATCCATCCACCCATCCATCCATCTATCCATCCATCCATCCAACCAACAAACCACACACCCACCCACCCAACCATCCATCTATCCAAACAAACACCCACCCACCCACCCATCCAACCATCCATCCATTCATCCACCCATCCATCCATCCATCCAACCAACCAACCACACACCCACCCACCCACCCACCCAACCATCCATCCATCCATCCATCCATCCAAACAACTAACCAACCAACCACCCACCCAACCATCCATCCATTCATCCACCCATCCATCCATCCATCCATCCATCCAACCAACCAAACACCCACCCACCCAACCATCCATCCATCCATCCACCCACCCATTCATCCACCCACCCAACCATCCATCCATCCAACCAACAACACACCCACCCACCCAACCTTCCATCCATCCACCCACACACCCATCCAAACAACTATCCAACCAACCACCCACCCAACCATCCATCCATTCATCCACCCAACCATCCATCCAACCAACCAACCACCCACCCACCCAACCATCCATCCATCCATCCATCCATCCATCCATCCATCCATCCAAGCAACCAACCTGAGCTGGAATACCAGGCAAAGTTGATACTTGAATGAACTCCATTAAGCAATGAAAGAGCAACCTCTGAGCACATACAGGGTTAGCGCTAGTGTCAAATGCATATAAAGACGACTAGGAGAGATTTCACACACACACACAGCTGTGTGAAACACACAGTCATAGCCGCACAGCAGATGGGAGTAATGAAATCACACCCTCTCACACACCCCTCCACTAATGAAGTCACAGTCATCTCTAAAGAGGCGCTAAGTGACAGATATTTTATCTTGACTGTAATTGTTTGTAAATTGCTTTGTGTTAGACACAATGAATAAAGATACAACACTGCATTCATTTCCTCTCAGGGTCCTAATGACTGTATCTCTGGTGAACAGACGACAGCTGATCATCCACACACACGAAGGAGAGAGAAAGAGGAGTCCAGACGCTAGTGAGCTGCCCTCCCAGACAACACTTTCAGGCTTCATAAACGCACTTCTGACGGCTGTACCAAATGGTAGCTGTGTTGGCCGAACTCTGCTTGTGTTGCACTGTGAATAAGATGGCAGATGGGGTCAGAAGAAACAACTAAAAATGTATTTAATTCAATAATTATTAATAAAATAGTTGTTTTTTAATGCTCATTAGGGAAACATCATTAGCTTAGCAACACATGTTAACGTCAAGCACAAGGGGTCGACAGCACTGGAGAGAGCTATCTGTTAGCATTCATCTCAATGAGTTTAATTTTCCCAAACCAGTTACGTCCCAAACTCCACAGCTGATTCTAAAGATTTCATTGGTCATGTCTATAAGTCACAGTGCTGATTGCCCATGCTAACCCCTAACCTTAACCTCAGTATAATGTTGGCAGCACATTCTGATAGATTACTGTTTGTCACGATCAGGCCTGTGATTCTCAAAAGCATTGTGAGCACAGTTGATTGTAGAGACCATTGGTGGCAATGGTTCTACGATCTACTTTTGAGAAATGCAGCCCTGATCCGTCCATGATTTTTCTGAACCCTGAAGTCTGAGCCCTTTTCTAAAGATAAAATCTGGATGGGGACAAAAACCATGCACAATCTCAGTGGAAGTCTATGACCTGCATGCTGCCATGTTATTTCCATCCACCCAACCATCCATCCATCCATCCACTCACCCATCCATCTACCCACCCACCCAACCATCTATCCAACACACCCACCCATCCGCCCAACCATCCATCCATCCACTCACCCACCCACCCATCCAACCAATCAACCAACCAACCATCCACCCATCTACTTGCCCACCCATCCATCCATCCATCCATCCATCCACCCAACCATCCATCCATCCATCCATCTATCATCCATCCATCCACCCAACCATTCATCCATTCATCCATCCATCATCCATCCACTCACCAATCCATCCACCCATCCATCCATGTATGCTTATAGGTACCCAATTCTGGACATTTTTTGAGACATCATAAATGTCATGTGACACTCAGCTATCATGAGCTGTGATGTCAAAGACAGCAGGCAAGTGAAAATATAAGTAAATATGCTCATGGCATCTAACATCAGGGGTTAAATGCTGAGAATGTACTAACCCAGACAGCAACATGGTGTCGGCCCAGATCCGGCCCACATTTGGTACCTGTGGATTCCATGTGTATCATTTACATTTACATTTATGCATTTAGCAGACGCTTTTATCCAAAGCGACTTACAACTGAGGAGTACAGGAAGCGATCCGTTATGAGGAGGCGTAGAAACGCAAAAAGTGCCTTAAATACTATTTTTCGGACATTGCTCAGAGTAGCCTAAGCTAGAATAGGGAGGGTGTAGAGAAGGATGGAGGAAAAAAGAATTAGATTTTTTTTTTTTTTATTAATTTTTTTTATGATAAGATTAAGTGCTCCGGTTTTTAGCTGTTTTTTGAATGATGTTAGTGATTCTGCCACCCGGATGGAGGTGGGAAGATGTGGGCCGCTCTGGGCCGACACCACATGCTGTCTGGGAAGCCTCAACCTGGTCAAACTCTACTGGAGTCAACTGAGAGTAAGATTCACAGAGAGTAAGACAGGTGTGTGTGAGACAGATGGGTGAAGAGGGAAAGAGAGGCACATTACGCTATAAAGTAAAGCAGAAGGATGAATTAAACAAGCTCAAGCAGCAATCATGAGCTGTGTGATCATTAACAGCTCTAAATATTACCCTCAGCCTCAAATGGGAATGAACAGATGAGGTAATAAGGGTGTCATTCACATAAACAAGGATTTATGCTGCTATAAAGTAAATAAGGCATATTCAAACGCACACAATCATTCTAAGCATGCAGCATCTGAGGGAAGAAAACTGGCTGATGATCGTTTACTTAACATTTTAATTTAGGAGCATAACAGGCAGACGGCACTTCCCAAACACCTGGGGGTGAATTCACTGCACACTTCTGAGTGGAGCATCTCAGCTTCATCTTCATCACTAACCAACATTACTATAATCTAGTTTACTTTTCGTACACATGGATTCCACGTATACCAGATGTGGGGCGGATCTGGGCCGACACTTTGTTGCTGTCTGGGTAATTACTTCAAAAGTAAATTCTTGTTTTAAAAAAGTTTAGCTATTTAAATATTTTTGCAAAAGCACAAGCACTGTTTGTCTGGTGCAATTAATGTTGCATTATCACAAAAAGCAGGAGGTAAACAGACTTTTGATGTTTATTTGTGTTTTCTGCTGATGATTGATGACCAAATGTTGAGGATGAGTGTTATGAGCAGTTATATATTGGATGCTGGCAGTGCGGTGATGCTGTAAGTACATTAGATTGTGTTGTTCTGTTGCAACACTCTAGCTTCTTTTACTTTGGCAGTGTTTGCACCATTATCTGATTTACATAATTCATTTTCTGAATCAGCTGCTAAAACAACACAGACAGCATGTGCATGATTCTATAATTGCAGGTACATTTGGTGTATTTCTTTCAGCTTTTTTTCAAATGGTTATATTTTTAATTATTTTAATAATTTGTTACTCATTGTCATGGATCATAAGACGTTACAGGCCATAACAATATAATATTTTAGTATTAAATAACATAATATATAAATTAGTCAGTGTATTTTTTCCATCATAAGTATATCGTGTAATCAAAATATTTTATTTTACTTTACATTTGGTAATATTTCATTTATTTTATTTATAAAAGCCCCAACCATCCACCCACCAAACCATCCATTCATCCATCCACCCATCCATCCACCTATCCATCCATCCATCCATCCACCAAACCATCCATTCATCCATCCACCCATCCATCCACCTATCCATCCATCCATCCATCCACCAAACCATCCATTCATTCATCCACCCACCAAACCATCCACCCACCAAACCATCCATTCATCCATCCACCCATCCATCCACCTATCCATCCATCCATCCATCCATCCACCCGCCAAACCATCCATTCATCCATCCACCCATCCATCCACCTATCCATCCATCCATCCATCCATCCACCAAACCATCCATCCATCCATCCACCAACCCATCCATCCATCCATCCATCCAACCACCCACCCACCAAACCATCCATTCATCCATCCATCCACCCATCCATTCATCCATCCATCCATCCATCCACTAAACCATCCATTCATCCATCCACCCACCTATCCATCCATCCACCCATCCATCCATCCATCCATCCATCCATCAATCCATCCATTCATCCATCCATCCAACCATCCATCCACCAAACCATCCATCTATCCACCCATCCATCCACCAAACCATCCATCCATCCATCCATCCACCAAACCATCCATCTATCCACCCATTCATCCATCCATCCATCCACCAAACCATCCATATATCCATCCATCCATCCATCCATCCGCCAAACCATCCATCCATCCATCCACCAAACCATCCATCCATACATCCAACCACCCGCCCACCAAACCATCCATTCATCCATCCACCCATCCATTCATCCACCAAACCATCCATTCATCCATCCACGCACCCATCCATCCATCCACCCACCCATCCATCCATCCACCAAAACAACACAGACAGCATGTGCATGATTCTATAATTGCAGGTACATTTGGTGTATTTCTTTCAGCTTTTTTTCAAATGGTTATATTTTTAATTATTTTAATAATTTGTTACTCATTGTCATGGATCATAAGACGTTACAGGCCATAACAATATAATATTTTAGTATTAAATAACATAATATATAAATTAGTCAGTGTATTTTTTCCATCATACGTATATCGTGTAATCAAAATATTTTATTTTACTTTACATTTGGTAATATTTCATTTATTCTATTTATAAAAGCCCCAACCATCCACCCACCAAACCATCCATTCATCCATCCACCCATCCATCCACCTATCCATCCATCCATCCACCAAACCATCCATTCATTCATCCACCCACCAAACCATCCACCCACCAAACCATCCATTCATCCATCCACCCATCCATCCACCTATCCATCCATCCATCCATCCATCCACCCGCCAAACTATCCATTCATCCATCCACCCATCCATCCACCTATCCATCCATCCATCCATCCATCCACCAAACCATCCATCCATCCATCCACCAACCCATCCATCCATCCATCCATCCAACCACCCACCCACCCACCAAACCATCCATTCATCCATCCATCCACCCATCCATTCATCCATCCATCCATCCATCTATCCACTAAACCATCCATTCATCCATCCACCCACCTATCCATCCATCCACCCATCCACCCATCCACCCATCCATCCATCCATCCATCCATCCATTCATCCATCCATCCAACCATCCAACCATCCATCCACCAAACCATCCATCTATCCACCCATCCATCCACCAAACCATCCATCCATCCATCCATCCATCCATCCACCAAACCATCCATCTATCCACCCATCCATCCATCCATCCATCCACCAAACCATCCATATATCCATCCATCCATCCATCCATCCACCCGCCAAACCATCCATTCATCCATCCACCCATCCATCCACCTATCCATCCATCCATCCATCCACCAAACCATCCATCCATACATCCAACCACCCGCCCACCAAACCATCCATTCATCCATCCACCCATCCATTCATCCACCAAACCATCCATTCATCCATCCACGCACCCACCCATCCATCCACCCACCCACCCACCCATCCATCCATCCACCAAACCATCCATCCATCAATCCATTCATCCATCCATCCAACCATCCATCCACCAAACCATCCATCTATCCACCCATCCATCCACCAAACTATCCATCCATTCATCCATCCACCAAACCATCCATCTATCCACCCATCCATCCACCAAACTATCCATCCAACCATCCATCCACCAAACCATCCATCTATCCACCCTTCCATCCACCAAACCATCCATCCATCCATCCACCAAACCATCCATCTATCCACCCATCCATCCATCCATCCACCAAACCATCCATCCACCCACCCATCCGTTTTCCTACCTACAACATTAAACTGTTAAAGAAGTTACCGTACCATACTTTGCCTTTAAATTGGTGGAATTATCTTGCACAACTATGTAAGATACAGGAAATTAAGTCACTGATAAGATCTGAAGCACTGAAAGGTGTGTGTGCTCTCTCTGAGAACATATTTTAATCTAAAAAGTTTGTACACCAAGAGATATTTTGTAAAACTTCAGAATTGTATCAAAAGGAAAACAGAGCTTATCACTGATCACGCAGTGGGTTGTTTAAAAGTCTTTTAATCATGATTTCATCAGTGCCATGTGCTCTTAGCATTTACGTGGAGTTTTGGCTAAAAAGTTTAAAATGGTCAACTCTGTTACCATCAAACTCTGTAACGTGTGAGCAGGGATGAAGCGGAAGTGAGAGTCCAAATGCAGCATGAACGATTTAATAACAAACAACATCAACAGTAGATCCATGCAGGAGCGCAACAACAGGGACACACACACCAACAAACAACAACTGAAGCACTGGGGTATATATACACAAAGGGAAACAAGGTCACCAAGATAACAAGGGGGTGTGGTAAATGGGAAACACCTGGGAAGACTAATCAACATGAAAAACTACAAAGGACTACAAAACATGGCACAAGACAGGAAATAACACACAGGGAATTTATGACAGTTACCAAGGTAGCGTAACAATCTTGACAGTATGTAACAGAAGAGAGTTGACATGAAATACTACAAAGAAATCAGTTTTTTCCTGTTAAAAGTAAAAAAAAGGAAGTAACGTGTTTGGCAAGCACTGAATTATTAAAATTGAATATGTTTTCAATAAGATACTGGTAAGAATTTCTGATCTTATGCAAAAATTCGTTTGCAAAAATGTAACTGTTTAAAATGCAAAATGCATCTTCAATTATAGAATCACAAATAAGTGACACTACCAGCGAGAGTAATTCATTTTTAGTGTGTTATGCACATTCCCTGTGGCCAGCTGCACATTAGCATTGCATATTTTGCATTTCCGTTTTATAGTTCCAAATGACAATATGCAAACAGATATGTGAAGCAGGAGTGTGTGTGCTTACCTGTATGGCATTGGTGACGTTCCAACCCGCCTCCCAAGTAGTGATTTTCAGCCGTGTGCTGGGAGCGCCGTCCGAGCGGGATCCGTCCGAGTGGGATCCGTCCGAGCGGGATCCGTCCGAGCAGACTGGGATTTCTGGACTGGAAGCCTGAGAGTCTCCATACGTCTGAGCCAGCTCATCCCTCACCACCAAACCTCGGTTCTCCTCAGACGCCGCGTGGAAGCGCTTCATCCAGAGAGCCTCCACATGGCTCCTCACCCAAGAAAGCTGAAAATGTGCCATTGCTCAGCCACTCAATGTGGAAAGAGTGCACAGGAGAGCTTGGCTTTCACAGCTTTGCCTCACACGAAGTGTCTCAATCCCGCCAAACTCAACTGACATCCATCAAGGATGTCGTACCGTCCGGCCAGGTGTCAGTCTGAGCACTGCGAGCGCATGACGGAGATCCGGGCCATCGACCCTGTGAGGAGAAATTGGCTTTGCGTCCATTTTTAAATTGGGCAACAGCAACACAAAAGTGTGGAGGACTGACAGGCCGATGAACTGTAACATTATAATCACTGACAATGTGTGTTTGTCTGCTTTTGCTGAATATACAGATGAGACCAAATCTGAGAGTCCAACACTAGAGGGTGCAGAGGAAGTCCAGAAACGCCTGAACTCAGCTCTCATCCACACACACAAGACATTCTGTTACACTGAATCTACTCAAACACATGCTATTCCTCCAAACAGAGTCTGAACAAACAAGCTCGTACGGAAGAATTGTGCTGATTTGTTAAGGGTTTGTGAGCTCCCGTCCCAGCATGCATCACAGCAGGAATAAATTATGCAGTTATAGGATTTTAGTTTTGCTGTGTTTTGCTGTTTTCTCATCCCTGTTGTTAAATATTAGTTCATCATTTACTCATTCTTATGTATGACTTTCTTTCTTCTGTGGAACAGAAAAGAAGATATTTTGGTCAATCTTTACAATACAATAACAAGCTTCAAAAAGCTGCATGTAAATATTATGCAATTGCCACTGTATTTCATGTCTTTGCTATCTGAAGTATATTTAATGATTTTATTGATTTTATAAATAGAAATGCTATCATTAAAACTAGTTTGCAACACTAAACAATCCAACAAACGATGAGAAAGGCAGCATAAAATATCAAACCATTTTAACTAAATTATTTGGGACGTGTCAGTACAGTTTAAAGAGCTACTTGGTGTTATTTGGCTAGTAAACTGAACATTAAAAAGTTAAGTACAATGAAAATTAAAGTACAACAAATGTACATATTCATATTATGAATTAAGAATGAGTAAAAACGAGCTTAATAAAACATTGTGTGGAACAAGGAAATGGACCATTTAGTTTATGTGATTCATATTCATCAATTTAAAAAAAGGAAAATTTGTTTACATTTAAGTTTGAGATTTATACAAAATGCTCATAATATGAATAATATGTAAAGATCATTCAATTCAATTTAATGGAATTTTACTGAAATCTTGAAAAGCTTTTTTTGAGTGTCTATCATATCGAATTCAAGTGATTTGAACCACTTAATCCATTAAAAAGCATATGGAGTTGATAATATTTCAATATTTTACCACCTGTGTTATTTCTACAGGGAGATGAGGATGCTGTAAAAGTTTTCCTGGAGAGGAAACGCAGAGGAATGTGAGCTCGGGACGGGACGCCCCCTCCTCAAAGCGCCCGGGATAGGAGGGCTCTGCCAGACGAGCGTCCCAAACTTCCCGAAGTCACTCGAGGAGTTCCTGAAGGTTCCCGGACTGATTCTGGAGTTCGACTGAGCGCTCAGATCTGGGCATGAACACACCGAGTTTTCTCGTGCTCGTCGGGCTGCTGTGGCGATGTTGTGGAGCTCAGCCGAGAGGTGAGTGTGTGTGTGTGTGTGTGTGTGCGCGCGCGCGCGAGCAGCCAGCGGGAGATGAGCGCGCTCTCCGAGTTCATGTGGCGATTTAGCTACTCGCCTGATTTTTGTTTTATAGTCAAATAAAGAGCAAAAACGGGTCACTGCCAGAAATCAAACGATGCCATTTGTGTTCGGTGTGCCCATGACTTGCTATAGACTCTGTTTAATATTTAGTGTAAAGAATGATGTTGTTTGTTTCTCACCATGACATTACAATTCATTTATATTGGTTTTTGCCTCTGCGCTTTCTATTCAACCGTTATGCTGTGACAATGTCCCCTTTAAAGTAGCTTCTTTTCAGTCTTATGTAGTAGTTCATGATATTTTATATTTTCATAAATTGGCTTAAAAGCTCCACTCTGTAATACACAAAAAATGGTGCTATATAGCACTAAAAGTGGTTCTTGGCTCGCAGTCATAACCACTTTGTCAAATGGTGCTATAAGAGGTACCATATCGCATTTTATTTCTTCAACAAAAATGGTGCTAAACAGCACCAACAGTGGTTCTTTGGCTCATAAAGAACCTTTAAAGGGGCTTAACAGGTTCTTTGTACGGTAGTGGTGCTATATAGCAAATAACCAATGAAGAACTGCTGAAGAACCCTACAGGGGCTTAACAGGTTCTGTATACGGTAGCGGTGCTATTTAGCAAAGAACCGCTGAAGAACCCTACAGGGGCTTAACAGGTTCTGTATACGGTAGTGGTGCTATTTAGCAAATAACCGATAAAGAACCGCTGAAGAACCCTACAGGGGCTTAACAGGTTCTGTATACGGTAGTGGTGCTATTTAGCAAAGAACCGCTGAAGAACCGCTGAAGAACCCTACAGGGGCTTAACAGGTTCTGTATACGGTAGCGGTGCTATTTAGCAAAGAACCGCTGAAGAACCCTAAAGGGGCTTAACAGGTTCTGTATACGGTAGTGGTGCTATTGAGCAAAGAACCGCTGAAGAACCCTACAGGGGCTTAACAGGTTCTGTATACGGTAGTGGTGCTATATAGCAAAGAACCGCTGAAGAACCCTACAGGGGCTTAACAGGTTCTTTGTACGGTAGTGGTGCTATTTAGCAAAGAACCGCTGAAGAACCACTGAAGAACCGCTGAAGAACCCTACAGGGGCTTAACAGGTTCTTTGTACGGTAGTGGTGCTATTTAGCAAAGAACCGCTGAAGAACCCTACAGGGGCTTAACAGGTTCTTTGTACGGTAGTGGTGCTATATAGCAAATAACCGATAAAGAACCGCTGAAGAACCCTACAGGGGCTTAACAGGTTCTGTATACGGTAGTGGTGCTATTTAGCAAAGAACCGCTGAAGAACCGCTGAAGAACCCTACAGGGGCTTAACAGGTTCTGTATACGGTAGCGGTGCTATTTAGCAAAGAACCGCTGAAGAACCGCTGAAGAACCCTAAAGGGGCTTAACAGGTTCTGTATACGGTAGTGGTGCTATTGAGCAAAGAACCGCTGAAGAACCCTACAGGGGCTTAACAGGTTCTGTATACGGTAGTGGTGCTATATAGCAAAGAACCGCTGTAGAACCCTACAGGGGCTTAACAGGTTCTTTGTACGGTAGTGGTGCTATTTAGCAAAGAACCGCTGAAGAACCACTGAAGAACCGCTGAAGAACCCTACAGGGGCTTAACAGGTTCTGTATACGGTAGCGGTGCTATTTAGCAAAGAACCACTTAAGAACCGCTGAAGAACCCTACAGGGGCTTAACAGGTTCTGTATACGGTAGCGGTGCTATTTAGCAAAGAACCGCTGAAGAACCCTACAGGGGCTTAACAGGTTTTGTATACGGTAGCGGAGCTATATAGCAACTCAGTCATCACAAAGAACTGCTGAAGAACCACTGAAGCACCAAGATTTGGTGCTATACAGCACTTAAAGTGGTTCCCCTATATGATTATGAGCCAAAGAACCACTTTTAGTACTATATAGCATCATTTTTCAAATGGGTTCCAGTGTCATTGTTACACATTACATGTACTATTGGGATTACTATAAATTGTGCATAATTGCATGCAACTAACCCTAAACCAAACCCTAACCCTATAGTAAGTACATGCAGTTATAGTTAACTTTATTCCTCAGTACTTACCCAGCAAACACAATATGTCAATGTGACGTCAGGAAGACGTTGGACTCCAACTAATCCACTGTCATATTTTGGTTGAAAATGAAAGTTGGGTTGACGTCTAAATCAGAGATTTTGTTGAATTTTGGTTGGAAAACACAGCACTGCAAAAAATACCAGTGAAATGCATGGCAGCACATTAAGAAGTATTAACAGAAGTTTTGTTGATGATGTTTTATTGAAAATAATATGTGTTTCCTTTAGTTGGGTAGTTTGACGACTTTTTAACAATAGTTTTTCTCTGGCGGCTGTAACTGTAACACACACAGACATCAAGAATCCACATATGAATTTTGACATGCTTCATGCAG
This sequence comes from Rhinogobio ventralis, assembly GCA_039654625.1. Lineage (NCBI taxonomy): Eukaryota > Metazoa > Chordata > Actinopteri > Cypriniformes > Gobionidae > Rhinogobio > Rhinogobio ventralis. The sequence goes on along the minus strand of CM077210.1, from coordinate 1,345,830 downwards.
CAATGCATGCTGGGAGCCACCATAGTATAAAGCTCATGACTCCCAGCATACATTGCGGCATGAAGCATGTCACCATTGTTGAGATTCATATGCTGATTCTTGATATCTGTGGGCGTCTAATCTTCTTTTCAGCTCAATGTATTTAAAAATAAAAACTCAGAATGTTTTATCTGTTGCATGAAAGTATTGTTGGTGAATATAATCCATTAATAACTTGGTCACTGATGAGATTAGTAAATTATTCTTGTAACTTTGTGATGCTGAAAACTACATCACCTGATCATCTTTGTTTTTGGCAACAAATTAAGTGTTTTAGTAAACACTGTCACAAACTCACACAAAAAGCAAGTCAAACTGCCCAACTAAAGGAAACACTGATCACCATAATGGTGATCAAACATTTTCAATAAAACGTCAACATCTAAACCTCTGTTAATTCACAATAAGAACTTCTGTAGATAAATAACAGAAATAAAGTCAGTCTGGTTAGTAAGAAGTGAAGCTAGTAATAAGTAATAACTTTTTTTTACAGTGAAGCTTGACGTCAAACAAACGTCATATAAATATTTGTATTATTCTATTTTTTATATTTAATTTTTATTATCTACTCTCATCATTATAATGTGCGATTACAAGACATCTAAGAAACTGAGTGATACTACCAGAATGTGTCATACTTAATGTTTTGCAGAATATGCGATTTATGGTTTCCTTAAGTGAAAATATTGTTCAGTAAGTTGACGTCTCGAACAGCCTAGCCTCTGTTCTGACACATGAGCGGTGATCTGTGAGTACTCAAAGCTTTCTTCACTGAAAACCCTTGAAGAAAATCAATTTGTGAGCATCAATGCATGGACCATGCAGTGGCCTCTAATATCACGCCGCTTTAAATGCTTTATTGTTTCATTTCTTCAACCTCTGAAATGCCTGAATCTTCCAGAGATGCTTGTGTGAATGATATTTGTTATAGCGTTTAACGAAGCAGAGACGATTAACCCAGAAAAGGCCTGTGTGAAGCATCTTTTATCTTTCAGCTCCGTGTGTGTAAGACCGTGCACTCAAACACATGAATGTGTGCCATCAACAGGTGTGTGTGTGTGGTAGCTAAAAGTGGATGTTGGGAGTATTTTTAGCAAAGGTAGTGCAGGAACAGAGGATGCTAAACGCAGAGTCAGTATTCTCAGGGGGGTATTCCAGAAAGCAATACTGTCACTTATACCCTGAACTCTCAGTTGATTAACCCAAACATTGCTTACTCGAGGCATGCTGGTTACAAAAACGAGTCCCGAAGTAAGTTCAGACAACTCAGAGTATGTTCTCGGTTAACACACAAGACATTCTCAACAGAGTGACGAATCGATGAGTCACCATGGAAACAGACGCTAAGAAAAAACGCCATTCTACTTCCTCTTCTTTTGTTTAATGGCGATTTACATAAACTACTTAGTGCACATCGACCCCTATTTGGTGGTTGTGCAATCATTTTTCACTCTCTTCTTTAATAAGTAATCTGTATTCACTGAGAATAAGGATTATATTGTTTGTTTGATGCTAATTAATTGAATGCAGATCCATGTGTGAGATGACAAATAATACATATATTTGAATGAACATTTAAACATCACCTTGTTGTAATAGTGTTTTAGAATTAATATATAATATTGTATATTATATAACTGTAACTATATAACACATTTAGATATATTAACCCTTGTGCATCCTTATGGACATTTTTGTCTTTTTCAGTTTAGTTTTTTTTGATCATTTTGCCTGTGTTAATGCTAACTACATACATTTAGGCACAGGTGTGTATTTTTACTGGAATTTTACTATTTCACCCCCATTTCCATTAAAAAAATCAATTTTGCACTAGCTACACAAAATAGTTCCACTTAGCATCATTTGGACAAAAATGTCCCGATTGCCCCCATTTTTAATCCCATTGCCATTTAACTATAAAATGATGCAATATTTGTTAATAGGCTTTTATTTAAAATTTACATTTTTGCTATTTTTTACCAGATGGTGCCATTTTTTCAGGTCTGGCCTATAAAGCAAAAACTCACTTTATTCCTGTTTTCTGCTTCTGCATTATATATAGCCACTCGGATAAATTATGCAGCTATAACTGTGTGGGTGTGTTGGTATGGATGTCAGAGAGTGGTTTGTATGTGTGTAATAAAATAATTGTGTGTGGGTGTGCGTGCGTTTGCTTGTAAGATTTGAGAGAGAAAAACTCAACTGTACTGCACATCACTGTGTGTATCAGTGGAGCTTTGCTGGCATCTAACGGGGAAACTTTGGCACTGCGCCCAAATAAAATCTGACTGAAAGCTCATTTTTTGAGATATCAACCTCAAATATGGAACTTTTTTAGATTTATGGCTTTGATTTTCTAGCAGTTTTAGAGTTCAACATGTTTCACAAAAAATATATTTTATATAAAATATTATTCATAAATCATTTTCAAAAACCTCTATAACTTATTTTTGGTTTCACTTTTTAATCTTTTTTGACTTCAACAATAATCTGCCACGGGTCTTCTTTAAAATGAGACCAAAATGCTCCCAGTATTACATTTTTTTTGATGTGGGCATTTTTGTCCTATATGGACCTATGTGTAACTTTTTTAAATTGATGCACAAGGGTTAATATAACTATATTAATTATATAACACGCATCTGAATACCTCTTCGCAAACTAACCCTGGAACATAACCTGCTCCGGAGTTGCTACTCACATACCCTGAAAGTTACCTCCGTTTTTGGAACCGAAAGTTGAGGTTATCCGCTGCCTTAAACATACCCGGGTATGTCACATAACCTGCTTTCTGGAATACCCCCCTGGATTCACTCACTGATGAGACAGAATGGGTGTTTGGAAATGGAGCTGATGCTCACCAAGGCTGCATTTGTTGATCAAAAATACAGTAAAAATGTGAAATATTATTTTAATGTAAATCAGCTGTTCTCTATGTGAATATATAGTAAAGTGAAATTTATTCCTGTGATCAAAGCTGAATTTATCATCATTACTCCAGTCTTCAGTGTCACATGATTCTTCAGAAATCATTCTGATATGAGGATTTGATGCTCAAGACACATTTATGATTATTGAAAACAGTTCAGATTTTTGTGGAAGCTGATTTTTCAGTATTCTTTGATGAATAGAAAGTTCAAAAGAACAGAAATATAAAAATGTTGTAACATTACCAATGTCTACTGTCACTTTTGAAGATTTGAATGTGTCCTTGCTGAATAAAAGTATTATTTAATACTGGCCCCAAATATTTCAGACGATAATGTGGATGGATCGAGCGTGCGCGCGAGAGAAAAGCATCTTTGTGGCTATTATGCACGTTCAGGCTTTGTCTCTGTAATACCTCTGTCAGAAAAAAGAGAAAGATTTCAGAATGCTCGAGGAGGAAAATCAATAGGTAATTCCACAACGCCGCCAATGAATAGCCCAGACCGATCAGGTCTGACTTTATCCTGGTCACCGCTGATGAACAGATGCAAAAAGTACGCTCTGATGGATTGTTTTCAATGTTTTACCGATTGATTGCCTGACGCTGATTTGCTTGCGCGCAACACGAATGGCCTCTGGGCTTATTTATGTTTGAGCAGAGAATGGTTTGAGTATAACGACACAGAGAGATTAATTCAGTTTGATATTTTCCACACTCTTCTGTTGGAGGAGGCATGCGGCTGATGGGGTTGAGGTGTGATGCTCCATATTTTACACACTAGAAATGTAGAGTTTCATTTGTTCTCTGAAGCACGCTTTCCTCTCAGAAACACTTTGCGCAAATTGTGCCTTTAGGGGTACAACAGCTTGTCACTGGAAGAAGTCAAATACACCCGTAACCCTATAAAGCCTGATAATAGTTAAAAAAGTCTAATGTTTGACCCTTCAGAGACCATCTAAGAAAAGTTTGCATGTTTTATGTTGAGCATCATATTGATAGATGTTTTATGGCTCATGTAAGAATATGGAGTTCAGTTTTATTCAAAGGCCCAAACTGAGCAAAAATATGCCATTTGCTGCAGATGCTGATATTTATATGGACAAAAAGTGATGAAATTCTGATGCTTGTAACGTGAGATCTTACATAAATGCATTTCAATATCAATATCTGCCTGTAATATGTCATAGTAAGATGATATTTAAATGCTAAAAGCTCTGTAGTTTTAAAACATATAATGCAATGCAATACAATGATGATTGACAGATGAACTAATAAACCTTCCTCAAAAACCTGATGATCTTATTTAATACGTCCAATAAATGATGTATAATGAAGTAAACCTGCTTCAGTCCAGCTGAACTATTACGAACAATATCAAAGTTATTCTTGTGTTCACTTTAGATTTGACAGCAGAAAGACACGAGCTGAAGGAGGACGCTTGGACAGTTATACTAGAAGACTTTTACTGGATAAAAGAGTATCAATCAGAGACAGAAGGACTGCAGGAGATCATGTCCTGATCGTGAGGATCATATAGAGGCCGTAGACATTTGTGCATCAAATATAATACTGTAGGATCTATAGGGTTAAGCTACTATTATGAAGCATTTAGAGATAAATAAAGTGTCTTTTTCAGGTTTCAGCTCATGTTGTACCACCAAAGGTACACTTTTAGCACAGTATGCATGTAATGACTCTACTCTTCTCAAGAACCATTTTACTTGATGCGTCACTATAAGGTTATTCAGATCAGTGTTTGGACATATCATGAAAATGCCATGTTTAAGTGCTATAATCGGGTCCCCGGTGCATCTACCAACCCAGAAAATGTGAAAAAGGACAACTGTAAGCATGTGAAAAATGAGCCGCTCAGATTTCGCTCCCCTTGTGACGTAGGAAGGGGATCTATTATAATATTACCGGACCTTAATCTGCACGTTTCCACCCACGGCGCTGACGGACTGTTCCGGATTAGCATAGTTTCCGCCCTCAGTCAGTCGTACACTGTCCGCCAGTTTCTCGAGCAGCGACAACAATGTGTTGGAAGCAATGCAGGTGCAGTGCCTGAACGAGGGACAATTAAGGCAGGTTTTGCTAAAAAGTTAAAGCTCAAGGATGGATCAGTACCAACTATCCGTGATCCAGCTTACAGTCTCCGGAGCGATACTGATCACGGCTCTGACTCCGGTTCGAACTGAACACTGTTAGTTTCGAAAATGTTCTGATTTGTTGTTGCATGATGAGCTCTTAAAGCCCCGCCCCCTTTCAGGAAGCGGGCGGGGCTTTAAGAGCTCATCATGTAACAACAAATCAGAACATTTTAGAAACTAATGCCGAGTTCAGACTGCACGATTTTCAAACTGGTCAGATCACTGCACTTTTCACACTGCATGACTATCTGGGGTAGCATTCAGTCGCTGCTGTGTTCACACTGACCGATGGATCCGATGGATCGGCGACAGGAGGTTTCACACTGCATGACTTTACAATAGGAAGAGTCACCGACAACTCTCTCCGGTGTGCAAACTACGTTTCATAACTAAACACACGTGAGATCACGCGAGCGTCAGAGTTCTCGCGCGAGACTGGAATTGTTATTAAAAATGATAAACTGCAGAAGGTTTGCGATCAAAATTGTCTGTGCGCTGATTTGCAGTGAAAAAGTGAAAAAGAAAAAAGATTATGGAGGAGGAAATGGTTGGGGAGAAGCGGGGAGCAAGGATTGTCTTCTGCAAGGAGAGTTTGAGGTATATGAATAATTGTTCAATGTGCTGCTGTCGCGCCTGGTCGAGCAAATCATTGTGCTTTGTTTCTGTTTGATATTATTGTAAATATATCTAATAAAATACTGATATTCTGGTCTATAACTCCTCCCTGAACTTCCCGCTGGCCTGTATCGTGCTCTCTCATTGGCTGTCGGTCATAGCCGATGTCATTTTCAGTCAGAACACATTTCACACAGCATTAGCATGCCAAATATCTCATGGGCGTCGGCGACTCGTTGGCGAGTCTCTCTGATCACGTCTTTGATAATTCACACTGCGTGATTGTCACTCACGTGCACGAGCACCGATTTGCCTATGATTTCGGGCATTTGTTCCGCAAAACCTGTCGGCGAGTCAAAATCGGGCTAAAATCGGGCAGTGTGAACTCGCCATAACAGTGTTCAGTTCGAACCGGAGTAGCAGCTCATTTGCATTTAAAGGGACACATGGCACATTTTTGCTCGCCCCCAAAAAGTGGCAATTTTAAGATGCTATAAAAAATTATCTGTGGGGTATTTTGAGCTGAAACTTCACATACACACTCTGGGGACATCAGACTTATTTTACATCTTGTCAAAGGTGTGTCCGACGTCCCCTTTAAGATACCAGAACATTTGTGGTTTTCTACAGAACAAGAGAATTAAAAAATATTTTATGACAGACTATAAAAACCGTTTTGGATGTAAAGTAGGAAAACTTTAAAAAACTTTTTTGGGTCATTCCAAACATGCATGGCTTTCATTCTTCAAATGTCTTCAGAAGACTCGTAATCTAGCGCACATATGGGGACTTTACTGGAGCTTTCTGTCCTCTTTCCACACTTTCATTATATGTTAAAGAAGATTCTTCTGAATTTCTCCTATTGAGTTTCACAGAAGAAAAATAGCAACAATATTATGACATTATGTTCATGTTTGGAGTACAGAATCTCCTAAACAAAACACAGGCGAAGAAGAAGCAAAACGAGCGATAGCATATGTAATCGTATGCATATGTAAAATAACACGATCATCAACATTAAACAAAACTGCCTAATGTTACTGAATGAAATGTCGAGTGATAGGACTGTGAAGCTTTGGGGTGTTGATGGACTCCATCTGTGTTTTGATCATCCTTCTCAATCCCATCTGGATGTAGTCTTTGACAAAAACGTGATTTTCTCAGCCTTTTGCTCAAAATGTTGCTTTTTTATGAAACTTACACACATTCAAGTGTTCATAAAAAAGAATGCATGAAGCTAGAATATTTTTTTTTTAATTAAAAACAAAGGGTCCGTTGTTTCTTTTGATATAATGCATGTTCAGATATTCACACAAGAAAATATTCCTGGGTCCATGAAACTTTGTTAGCGGGGAAAGAGTTAACGCACTCTTCATTGAGGAATGAACTCTACGGTATGAATGCAGTGCTGGAGCCGAATCACATATGAAGTGACTGAAGGGTCCTGACCTTTGACCCCTGTCTCACGCAGTGGCTGCATTAGAGTCATATGGGGGAAAGTGAATTGTCCTGACACACACGCACACACACGCACTCCATCAATGTTTTCATAGGTGGCTCGTTGAACTCCCAAAATTCATAAACTCTCCAGGAAGTCACTCTTTTCTTCCTTTTGATGCTCCGCTCTGTTTCTTCCCCTTCCCTGCATGTGTCTCTCTCTCTCAATCTTTGATGATGTATCCGGTTTCTTTCCGTCTCTTCTCTGTATCTGTCCATCTGTGTGCTGACTCTCTCTCTCTCTGTGGAGTTTAACACACGTGGCCACTGACTCCAGATCATTCCCTGACATCTGCTCCGGTCCGTACTAACAGGATTCTGACGGCTGATTCACTTCTGATCCACAGAATAAAGCAACTATATAAGTCAGCATAAACTGTAATGTGTCTGGCACAATGTTAACATAATGATCTCTAATCACTGGAGTCTTCACGCTCCTGTCAATTTGTGCAATAAAATCGCATTTTCATTAAAACTTTACATAACCCTTGTGAAAAAGAAGCACCTTTTTAGCATACTTTTAATAAGAGTACATGTTAATGTCCATATACACTCACCTAAAGGATTATTAGGAACACCTGTTCAATTTCTCATTAATGCAATTATCTAATCAACCAATCACATGGCAGTTGCTTCAATGCATTTAGGGGTGTGGTCCTGGTCAAGACAATCTCCTGAACTCCAAACTGAATGTCAGAATGGGAAAGAAAGGTGATTTAAGCAATTTTGAGCGTGGCATGGTTGTTGGTGCCAGACGGGCCGGTCTGAGTATTTCACAATCTGCTCAGTTACTGGGATTTTCACGCACAACCATTTCTAGAGTTTACAAAGAATGGTGTGAAAAGGGAAAAACATCCAGTATGCGGCAGTCCTGTGGGCGAAAATGCCTTGTTGATGCTAGAGGTCAGAGGAGAATGGGCCGACTGATTCAAGCTGATAGAAGAGCAACTTTGACTGAAATAACCACTCGTTACAACCGAGGTATGCAGCAAAGCATTTGTGAAGCCACAACACGCACAACCTTGAGGCGGATGGGCTACAACAGCAGAAGACCCCACCGGGTACCACTCATCTCCACTACAAATAGGAAAAAGAGGCTACAATTTGCACGAGCTCACCAAAATTGGACAGTTGAAGACTGGAAAAATGTTGCCTGGTCTGATGAGTCTCGATTTCTGTTGAGGCATTCAGATGGTAGAGTCAGAATTTGGCGTAAACAGAATGAGAACATGGATCCATCATGCCTTGTTACCACTGTACAGGCTGGTGGTGGTGGTGTAATGGTGTGGGGGATGTTTTCTTGGCACACTTTAGGCCCCTTAGTGCCAATTGGGCATCGTTTAAATGAGCATTGTTTCTGACCATGTCCATCCCTTTATGACCACCATGTACCCATCCTCTGATGGCTACTTCCAGCAGGATAATGCACCATGTCACAAAGCTCCAATCATTTCAAATTGGTTTCTTGAACATGACAATGAGTTCACTGTACTAAAATGGCCCCCACAGTCACCAGATCTCAACCCAATAGAGCATCTTTGGGAGCTTCGTGCCCTGGATGTGCATCCCACAAATCTCCATCAACTGCAAGATGCTATCCTATCAATATGGGCCAACATTTCTAAAGAATGCTTTCAGCACCTTGTTGAATCAATGCCACGTAGAATTAAGGCAGTTCTGAAGGCGAAAGGGGGTCAAACACAGTATTAGTATGGTGTTCCTAATAATCCTTTAGGTGAGTGTATGTTAACTGCAATCAACATGTTTTATAAATTTACATTAAATGCAGTTATTTGTACTTAAGAGTGCTTTTAAGACCCACTAAGTAGGACTTAAGTACATCTTTATATGTAATTGCACAATTACTGCCGAATATACCTACAAGTACGGATGGTAGTCGAAAAAATATGAGATGGGACGAAAAAGTATATTCAATATTCATATAATCTTCCACATCTTCCAGAACAGAACACAGATAGTAAAATGGAATATTATTAAAGGTGCAGTGTGTAATATTTATGAGGATCTATTGACAGAAATGCAATATAATATACATAACTATGTTTTCAGTGTTATAAAGACCTTACATAATGAAGCGTTATGTTTTTATTACCTTAGAATGAGCCGTTTCTATCTACACACACCGCGAGTCCCTTACAGTGTTTCTACAGTAGCCCTAAACGGACAAACTGCTCTACAGAGCGCTAGCTACTCTCTGCTGTCTCAGACGACGACATCATTATCCTGTGTTGGCCACCGTAGCTTTTCTATTACCCCTTTTACACCAAGGCAGTTTGAGTGCTGGTTCAGAGCCAGAGTCTATTTTCAAATCGGTTCTTTGTCTTTCGACACCCACAGCACCAGCTCTGAACCAGGAAAAGTGGTTCTTAAGTAACACCAAAACCTTGCTGGTCTAGAAGTAAGAACCGCTTGCGTCAGGGGCTGGGGGCGGGGTTACCGTGACCAACAAGACGAACACAAACTTGTGACCACCATTTTTGAAATAGCAGCTAATCTAGCTAATCTAGCCAATCCGTTGGATTCGCCGTGTTTGGATGCTGATGTAGGTTCGCAAAGCCATGCGCATCAATAGTACCGCAACGTCCGCCATTGTTGATGGAAGGCATGTTTGAGATGCATCGGCGCTGAACGATCGCTGTATGACATCAAAGTACCGCGAGAGCGTTTGGAGAGCACACGACTCCTGGTAAGCGGTATTAGTGTTTCGAAAGGGAGGGGTGAGCAGTGGGTGGTTGCAATTTGCAACCTCACCGCTAGATGTCGCTAAAATTTACACAACAAACAATGAATGTGAATAGCAGCTCAGATCATTTGCTGAGAAATGTTTGAGTTCATATTGAGATCTCTGAGCACAGTTTGAGACATTGATATTTCTTCTGAAAGAGGAGATCACTGGGCTCTTTTCCATGCAAACATTTCCATGTGTTTTCCAGTTAAAGTGCCCTTATAATGCTATTTTAAAGGTTGCTAATGTTGTTTTGGAGTCTCCTAGGTTTACATGCATCCAAAGTCAAAAACTTTCATTTTCTCATAATATCCATTACAGCATCAGCTCTACTCTCACGGTGTCTGAACGCTTCTATCAAGGCTCCCTAAACCCGGCCTTTCTGATAGTTTACTCTGCTCTGATTGGTCAGATGGTCCAGTCTGCTGTGATTGGTCTACTCTGCTCTGATTGGTCAGATGGTCCAGTCTGATGTGATTGGTCTACTCTGCTCTGATTGGTCAGATGGCCCAGTCTGATGTGATTGGTCTACTCTGCTCTGATTGGTCAGATGGTCCTGTCTGTTGTGATTGGTCTACTCTGCTCTGATTGGTCAGATGGTCCTGTCTGTTGTGATTGGTCTACTCTGCTCTGATTGGTCAGATGTTTCTGTCTGTTGTGATTGGTCTGCTCTGCTCTGATTGGTCAGATGGCCCAGTCTGTTGTGATTGGTCTACTCTGCTCTGATTGGTCAGATGTTTCTGTCTGTTGTGATTGGTCTACTCTGCTCTGATTGGTCAGATGGTCCTGTCTGTTGTGATTGGTCTACTCTGCTCTGATTGGCCAGATGGTCCTGTCTGTTGTGATTGGTCTACTCTGCTCTGATTGGCCAGATGGCCCAGTCTGTTGTGATTGGTCTATGCCCCTCTGATTGGTCAGAAGGCCCAGTCTGTTATGATTGGTCTACTCTGCTCTGATTGGTCAGACAGCCCAGTCTGTTGTGATTGGTCTACTCTGCTCTGATTGGTCAGACGGCCCAGTCTGTTGTGATTGGTCTACTCTGCTCTGATTGGTCAGACGGCCCAGTCTGTTATGATTGGTCTACTCTGCTCTGATTGGTCAGACTGCCCAGTCTGCTGTGATTGGTCAGAAACCAAACGCTCATTATCATATCTGAATCTCAGCTCTTGACACACAGTGATACGAACAGTGAAGATGGTGTGGGTTTTACCGTATCAATTTCATCAAAGTGGATTTGCTTTGGCAGCAGAAAACAGCGTCTTCTCGACATGAACAACACAAACCAAACTCTTCCAGTGTCTACACAAAAACTACACCTACAGTGTTTGAGGGGCAAAATAGACGTTGTTTGCCAGCTGCCAATGAAGACCATAGGGTGGCATTATGCAAACTAGTTGTACGAAGGTTCAGCAGGAAGTAAGAATGGAATTACTGATGACTTATTTCAGGCAGTTCAGAATCGCTTCTTCAATCTAAACTATAACTCTGCACTTTGATCTGTGAACACACTACATGAAATGTCATATCCTAAAAAGCAAAATAGGGGCTCTTTAATGTCATTGCTCAAGGAGAATAATGATGATATTACACACGTCATTTGCAATGTTTATTCCTATGGTAAAGGAGATTGTCAGTATACACATGTGGCTTTGGGTTTCTGTGGAGTCAGTATGCAGCATGCACTTCCAGCAGCCTCTGTGTGTGTGTGTGTGTGTGTGTGTGTGTGAGTGCAGCTAACGTTATCACTCTCAATTTCATTTTTCAGAAAATGTGATTGAATTCATAATGCTTCACAAGATAAATGAGATAGCAGGCTGTGCTGTTAGCCGAGGAGAGAAAATGCTTATTATATTTGGCTTATGTATTTTGCCACGCATTACAAATGTAATGTGGGCGCGCCGCGTCGGAGACCTACGACAAAGCAAATGTTAAGAGACATGGAGCTATGAAATATGAATGCTGTCTGCAAGCGTGGTTTTCTCATAGCGAGCTGCGCCATTTATCAGAGGTGATGTACTGCAGTGGAAATGTCATGTGACGCAGACTGCTTAGAGCCAATGTTGTGATTGGTCCATGCATTATTTAAGTTTGATATTTCAAGGGCCATTGACCAGCAGACAGGAAGTGGTCAGAGAGACATGTGACTGGGGAACCAAATCTCATCTCCGAAATAAACACAATAGAGGCTCCTGACTGTAAATTTAGGTAGGGCAGATTTTGGGTCTAAGCGCTAGTTTAGGATAAACAGATTGTAAGCTTTATATTCTAATCGCTGTACACAGACACACTTTCGATAGAGGTCTACCCAGACAGCAACATGATGTCTGCCCAGATCCGTACCAGATGGCGTACCAGATGTAGGCCGGATGTGGGCCGACACTATGTTGCTGTCTGGTTACTAATATACATATAGCTGAAGAGGATTGATATCGCCTTGGTCTGGAGCGAGGTTTACGCAAGGTAACGTGGGTTTAATATCCCGGGTTTCTGCTTTTCTCTGCTCTGCTGTTGATTCTGTACCTGTAAACGCTTCCAGCTCTAAATGAGGTATTTTTGTGTGTTATTCAGTTGTGAAGGTTAAAGGAATAATTCACCCAAAAATGTACCCTCACTTATGTCCTTCCAACTCTTTTTGAAAGAATATCACACAAAAAAGCTTAATATGAAGCACAGTTCTGTCTCTTGACGTCTTGAACAGGGAGATGTTTCTAGGGCTGTCGTGATAACAGCAATATTATAATACCGCGATACTGACAAGCCAACCGCAGAGGGATGCAATGTTTTACGCTTCATGCATGTGTATTGAATGTTAAATATGTTGAAGTGAAGATTTTTTCCTGTCAACTGGCTCTTTTTTTTTTACTTAAGACTCTGGGCCCTATTTTACCGATCTAAGCTCATGGTCTGAAGCGCACGGCGCAGTTGATCTTATAGGGCGTGTCCGAATCCACTTTTGCTAGTTAATGACTGGAAAAATGGTAGGCGTGGCAGGCACATGGTCCAAAAGGGTTGTCCCTCGTCTCTTAATGAGTCATGGGTGTGTTTTGGGCGTAACATGCAATAAACCAATCAGAGTCTCATCTCCCTTTCCCTTTAAAAGCCAGTTATGCTCGCACCATGGCGGATTCGCTGTTTACATGGAGCGGAAAGACTGAACGCTTCTCCAGAGAGGAATCCTTTTATTTTTAATATTTAAAAATGTGTGTGTGCTGCTGCGCGTCCCTCTGTGTGTAATAATCAGAGTGTGTGTGTGTTGTGCACCTCCTATAGGCTCATATCACTAACACACCCTTTAAATAACACAATAATTCTGCACTATTGACTTTAGAGCAGGTTTGTGTTGGTCAATGGCGCAGTCGTTTTCAGTTCCTCACAATAGCAACGCTCCAGCATCGCTCCTGAACTCCTGGTGTTCAGACCAGACGCCCATGGGTGAACAGATGCGCCAGTGCATTTGATATTTAAACAACGTGGAGCTGGACGTGAACATGAGAACTGTGTCCGGCTGAAACTAGCAAAAACACTTGCGTCGCGCCTGGCTTCACATTGCACCGGGTGTGTGATAGGGCCCAATATGTATATATACTCTGTGTACAACTGTTGTTTGTACAGAGGCTCTGTAGTATTCTTGGTCAGTTCTTGTTTATTCTCCTTCGCCTTTGTGCCTGCTGACCACATTGTAACACTTATTTATGTAGCAATAAAAAAGGAAGGAATATAAATGTATATTTCAGCTTGAGGTTACCGAGGCCGTCAGGGGTCTATTACCCACCAGCCCTCATTTACACTCTCCCGTCCAGCCAGTCAGCAGTTCCAAAGGCTGAAATTACCTGCTTGATTCATGGGAAATAAAAACGTATCATCGACACACAAGCACCTCATGGCTCATTCACATCGAAAATGTCAACAAAAAAGATTTCTGTTACAAATGTGTGCCTGTATCCCAAACAACATGTTCATGAAGAAAAGTGTTCAGTGCGGATTTCCAGAGCCATTTTTGTTCATTCACTGTTCATTATTAGACCTTGTTTAAAGTCCCCCTGTGGTGAAAATCAAGTTTTTAATATTGTTTATATGTCGATGTGGAGTTTTTAATATGCAAACCATGTGCAAATTCATAAGTATTTTCTCTTTAAAACTGCAGTGAACCAAAAACCGTCTCAAAAACACGATTTAAAATCGCTGGTGTTTCTGATGTCACAAACATGTAACCAATCACGTCAATGTGTGGGCGGCGCTTTAGCATATCATTAACTATTCTCTGAAGCAGGGAGTCTCAAGAGAAGCAGGTTATCCTGGTTTATTTTTCTGTTGATATGAAAAATCGGCTATATTTATCAATATAGCGGGTGAATTATGTATATGATGTATATTATGATGTTATGATGAACTATATGCCTTTCTCCACTGACGTTCTGTGATGTTCAAAGCGTTTCTAAGGAAGGCTGAGATGGCGAACGGGAACATGCTAACATTAGCAACACATTATTAGCTGTTTGATAGCGTAGTCAAGCTAAAGGCTAATCATATTAATTCCCGGTATGTGTCCGATGCTGTAGAGAGCGATACCATTGTGCAGCGTTTACTACAGTAAAGTTGAGCGAGTCTGGGCTGATGCGAGCGAGTGGAGGCGGGGCTCATTTGCATATCCATGAATCTGTGCATACTAAATGAAGCAAGGGTGTCGAGTTACATTCAAGCTATTTAAAGGCATGAAGACAGTTTTTTCACAGGAAAAAACATTTAAATATATAATTTTGGTGATCAAAGATGAGGTTTAAGGGATAACATTATTGACTACAGGGGGACTTTAAGAACTAGATAAAAGGTTTAGTTGTTTAGTCAGTAATTGTGTTTTGTACATATGAGGATATTATTCTCAGTGCAGGGGAGATTACTTTTTAAATTATAGTCTGTTACATATTACAAATTACATGACAAGAATTATAGTTAGAAACATAATATATTAGATTACCTATTTTAGGTGATGTATTCAGACTACATTTTGGATTACTTTTAGATTACTTTTACTAACTCGTTTTGAAAGGGATCGTGTGCCATATAAATAAATAAAAAAACTACAAGAAAGAAAATATGTTTCATTCTTCAAGCGAATCAGGGAGAATCAATAAATTATTAACAATTTGCTGCCATTGTGTGAATAATATGTAATCCATAAAAAGTAACTGTAATCTGATTAGGAGCTTTTAAAAACGTAATATAATCTAATTACAAGTACTTACTGTTTAGAATCTGAGTAAGTACTTATAAGTACGTAATTATATTATATGTGACCCTGGAGTACAAAACCAGTCATGCGTCTCACAGGTATATTTGTGGCAATGGCCAAAATTATCCATTTTTCTTTTATGCCAAAAATCATTAGGATATAAAGATCATGTTCCATGAGATATTTTGTAAATTTCCTACTGTAAATATATAAAAAATGTATTATTATTAGTAATATGCATTGCTAAGGACTTCATTTGGACAACTTTAAAGGAGATTTTCTCAATATTTAGATTTTTTTGCACTCTCAGATTCCAGATTTTCAAATATTGTCCTAACAAACCACACATCAATGGGAAGATTATTTATTCAGCTTTCATGTGATGTATAAATCTCAATTGCAAAAAATTAACCCTTATGACTGGTTTTCCAGGGTCACATATTACATTTTAAAATGCTCCTAATCACATTA
The DNA here is from genome assembly GCA_039654625.1 of Rhinogobio ventralis. NCBI lineage: Eukaryota > Metazoa > Chordata > Actinopteri > Cypriniformes > Gobionidae > Rhinogobio > Rhinogobio ventralis. The sequence goes on along the minus strand of CM077210.1, from coordinate 1,330,153 downwards.
CAGTTATTTTTATGGGTTACATTGTTACATATAGTTTGTTTATTTGTTTACAGGGGCTGTGCATATTAATAAACATGGATGTAAATGTGCCAGAATTAGCCAAAAAGGTTATTTTTCATCTGTAGACCCTTGACAGAAATGCCACGCGTGACCTTTCCGACCTGATGACGTCATTCGCCGTGAAGAACAACAACACAGAAGTCGAGCATTTGAGGTTAACAAGTATATAAATGTTTTTTTTTTTTTTGAAAATGGCCGATGGTTTGGCAACCGTTGGTTCCCATTGAAGTCCATTATATGGAGAAAAATCCTGGAATGTTTTCCTCAAAAAACTGAATTTCTTTTCGACTGAAGAAAGAAAGATCTTGGATGAGATGGGGGTGAGGAAATGATCAGGAAATTTTCATTTTCAAGTGAACTAATCCTTTAAAGAGAAAGAAAAAAAAGGAAAGGAAACAAAATATCAAATTATCAAATAAAAGTACAAGTACATGATTCCACGTGGAAATCATGCTAAAATACATTAACAGAAAATGTTATCTAAACATACATTGTGCTATGTAAGGCTAAGAGGTAAAAAATATATATAATTCACACAATGGCAGTAAATTGTAATCAGTCACCCAGTAGTGATTATTCTTAATAATAAAGTAAACCAAAATCTAGCTCAAATATAAGAGAGCTCTCATCCATGTGGACTTACATTGTTGTTTTATTTCCGAGTATTGTGGAAAAGAGTTCGAATGAGTATACGTGTCCAGTCCTCTGACTAGTAGTGTAGGTATGTTTGGATGTCTATGATTTATGACTCACTTGTTGAGTAGCCTTTCATCCACTCCTGGTGTAAGAGTGCAGACGTGAAGCTGGGAAGAAACTAGAGCATTCTTTGTTCAGTGTCATCTTCATGTTTCTTTGTGCACCTGTCAGTCATAGCTGAAGGTAGGCTGTTTTAAACACAGAGCGAGCGAGCACGGATCAGAGCCGTGATTCACCTCACAGACATGCGGTTCAGACTCCAGGGACGCAGGAGGAGGAAATGACAGAGTTCTTGTTGTGCGGGTCTGGCCTGCTGTAATGGATTTAACAGATGGACATGTGTTGTGTTCTTGGAGGAGGTGGGCTTGACAAGAACAGCCTGTCCAAGATGTGCACTGTTCTGCTCTTCTCACAAGGGCCTATTATATAGTGTGTGTGGGGGAGAGTGTGTCAGCTGGGAGATACACACATACACAATACGGGAGAGACAACTACTGTATACCGGCCCAAAGCGTGTTATGATGTTGTGAATATAGAATCGTGTGTAGGTGGATTTGTGGCTTTCTCTGCAAGAGCTGGTTTCTGTAAAACACATCGAGCCAGAAGCACACACACACACACACCTGAACATTCTCTGTTATTTTAGGACCAATCTTCATTAGTTTTCAACACTTTCAGCACTATCAAATAGATTTTCAAGGATTCATATTCTACACTTTTAATGTAATTCAGGGTTTCATGACCCAAAACAGTCACAGTAACTCCACAGTAGCTAGACTTCTCTTGTATCTAACGGCACTCTTGGAAATATCTTGTAAAATCTACAATATCATACTGTATTTCTGCAGTGCATATGTACTATGAAGGTACCCAGCATGCAGTGTGGCATGAATAGATTATGCTGTGGAGTTTCTTGAATCTTGAACTTATTTTTGCCTCACTTTTAGCAGTTTGTGTTGTTTGTTTATTTTGTAATGTTCAGAATTTATCTTTTTTATTATTATTATTTGTTGAGTGTCACCATTGTTGTGTTTTGTATGTCGAGTATTGATGTCTGTGCTTCATTTGGTGATGAGAAGAAAAAAAAATCTCAGCAGCTGCTTCACTATTGTGAAATATCCGTCTATAAACAACATTGAATTTGAAATAAGATGTTGGTAACTCTTCATGCTGAAACAATGCTAATAATAGTACAGCTTGACTAACTTAAAATCAAACAATTAGCTTATTTTATATTCTAGCTTGTCATTCTTTTAACAAACATTTTCATTTGTCACACTTCTGACTTGAATGATCAGAAATTTGAATATAAATATACAAGGTCCAAGATCCCAAGCTAATGGAACACTGATCCCCATCATGGTGACTTCAGAACAATTACAGTACTAAACAATATCATTTCTTACAGTGGCAAAGACAACTTTATAATGTGAATTCACAGTAAAACAAGAGCAGTAAGCTACTGTGATGTCAGCATCATTTTTGCTGTTGATTAACAGTAATTCATAAGAAAATGACCCAGCATGCATTAATTTCTCTGTACATTCCTGACTACAGTAATTTATTGTAAAATTCCTGTAAATTTTACAGTGTAACTGTCACATGTCTGTTTGTGTTTGGACTTTCTGTTTGTATTCTGATTCATTCATGTGCTCCCTTTGTTCAGTTTCCCGCTACTCCTTTGTTACCATGGTTACCCTTCATTATTAGTTCATTCTGTTCAGCTGTGTTTGCTCGTTACCTTGTTTGTGTTCCTATATATAGTTCTTCTTTTTCAGTCACTCCTTGTCTGTTCACTGTCTTAGTAAGTGTGTGTTGCTGCCTGATCAGTTGTTTGCTTCTATTACCATTAAACCTGTCATTTTGGATTTATTATCTTTGTCTGTGTCTGCCTCCCTGCAACCACCATGACAGTAACAACTTGTGCCAGTGCAAACAATGTTTTGCCATTAAAATAAAAAAAGGATTTACTAAATGCAGCAGTGTAAAATTAACATTAAAATGCATTTTTTTTGTGGCTGGCCTTGCAAAATGTATGGGAGGAGAGTATTTCAGTGGTAGGATGTAGTCTGGAGACCCAACTGCATTTGGTCAAATCTGGGTTTTGGATTTAAAAGCATTGTTCACCCAAAAATGGAGGTCTTCAATTCAACACATTTATTTGTATAGGGCTTTTTATAATACATATCGTTTCAAAGCATCTTTACAGAAAATGCATGTGTCTACATTACAATTTAAAGTGATTTGTTATCAGAGGAGTTATGGATTTCAGAAAAGTACATATACACTTGTCACTATTTATTCACCCTCAAACCCAAGATATTTAGAAGAAAGTTGTAACCAAGCACATCTCAGGCCCCACTGTCTACCATAGTATTTTTTTCCTACTATGGTAGTCAATGGGGATCTGTTTGATTACCAACATTCTTTAAAAAATATATCTTTGGGTTCAGCAAAACAAAGAAATGTCTAAATGTTTGGAACAACTTGAGGGTGAGTAAATGATAGCAGAATTTTCATTTTTGGGTGAACTATCCCTTTAAATACTGAGTAATATCAATAAACAACATGCAACATGTGTAACAAAGACACTGTAAAGTAAAGTGCTACCCAGACTGATGTTTGAAATGTCATTCTTGGACAATATAATGACAAAATGATGACAAATCAAAAACTTTTTGTGTGAATGACCTATGTCTGTTGGGATATCAGGAAGCCAGAGAAGAGCTGCACCCAGTAAGCAAGGCTAGATCCTCTCAACCCAACATGCCACCCTTCTCCCAAAACTCTTCCATATGGACCCCATTAAGAAAACACTGGATCTGAGAGAACAGACTGACTGTGCAAACCGCAGTCTAACTGTTCTAAAGGCCATTTGACATGCCGTCGACATTTCCTCATGCACTGAACTCTATGAAGCGAAGCATCAAGGTTTCGTACAGGTCAAGCGCTGTAACATGATGCTCAATGTTCAAGCAGTTTTAAAGGGGTCATGAACTGCGTTTTTTTATTTTATGATGTTTCCTGGGGTGCACTTATAATGTTAGAATGCTTTTTACATAAAAAAAAAATTCATAATTGATAAATAAACAGCATTTTTCCTACCCTGATTTTAGCCTTCTGCTCTGAACGCTCTGTTGTAAGGGGCGTGTCCGCTGGGAGACTTCAGTGTAAACACCCACTGCTGTGATTGGCTAACGTCTTTGCATTTGAAATAGTATTACTCTCTCTTTTAGCTCGTTTTTACAATTACAGCCCTCATGGTTAACTAATCGTGAAAAGTTTTGCATTACATTTAGATCTGTGGCATTATATTAAGATGGTGGCATGAAAGGTTGCAGTGATGATCACTGTAGCCGATCACACACATGCTGTGCGCATAAAAGCAGCGATCTCGTCATTGCAACTCAGTTTCTGTACACTAACGAATGCTTTCATCCGAACTAACAGTGCAAACGTGATATAGTTAAGAGATTCGTTGAATAAAACGGGAGTCACTGATAAACTCTCTGTTTGATTGACAGGTTCAGCGCGTGCTGCTCAAACGATTGCAAAGGGAGCTTTCTTTGATCGCTTTCTTTATAGAATTTAATCACTGTTAAATAACAGATTATTTTCATCCTACTAAGAGAAACAACGCAAGTTGATGTTTAGTCACTGGTCTGATTTACTGACACAGACAAAGAACATCTGACTACATGAATCATCACATTTCAGATCAGGCATTAGAATATACTTACATGTTGCATTACTGTTGAACCCAGTCCCTGCACAATATTTTGTAATCCTCAACGGCATGTTTATTGCTTTGTAGCTTGATGGTTTAACACTAGGCCTATGTTACATGCCCTAATCGGTGGGCGGGGCTAAACAGGCAGTGATTCTTATATTACCTAACCTTTTATATATCAAAACCTCAAGGGAAAGTTGATCACCCCTTTAACTTTGACCCCATTTTGCCCTTGAGTTTTAGATGAGGAGTCATTATTAGGGAGTCATGTCACAACATCGAAAGCATAGTTAGGTAGTAAAATGACCCTTCTGTAATGCAACACTTTCTATGTGGAGCTCATGAGAAGTGCGGTGAAGCTCTGCCGTAACTCAATATATGACAGAGCCGTAATCCAGCGTTTTAAACAGTGGACTCATTCCTTTTAACATGCAGCGTTTGATGTTAATCAATTCACCGCTGAACATCCTGCCGTAATTGTCAGGGCTACTTTTATGGAAGTGTTTTATAGGCTGATATGTGTTCGGCTGGTCTAAAGAGCCAAAGAGAAACGGATGAAAGGGAAGGCGGTTTAGAGTCTGATCCAGTATTTTTCACTCTCTCTGTTGAGTACGAATCATTATTAAAAGTTAACCAGGAGACACTGCAACAAGAAATGCTTTATATGCTTAGCTGGGAACATGAATGTTGCTGCATATATGTTGAGCTTAGCAGAGCACATGTAAGACTTCATGCCAGAATGATCGTATTTACGCTGAGAGAACATGAAGGCAACCACAGAGTAATTGTGAGAGGGAAACTTTTCTTTGATCCCAGACTATAGACTATCCCAGATAGCAAGCAACCATTGAAATAATGTTAAATCAATGTTAATGTGTCAGTTAACTGCACTGAATCAACATCACGTTTGCACCCGCAATTAATGTTGACATTTTTTTAAAATTTCATCCAAAAATCAATAGTAATGGCATTGAATCAATTTTACCATGTTATGATGGTTCAAAATCATGCTTGCACTTTCAGAAAATGAAACACAACAACTACAACTGAAGATAAAAGAAGACAATGAATCTCTCAAGATCTCAGCAGAAGCTCTTATTGAGAATTAACAGAGGTTTAAATGTTGGTGTTTTATGTTTGATCACCATTATGGTGATCAGTGTTTCCTTTTGTTGGGCAGTTTGACTCTTGGCTTTTTATATGTGTTTGTGGTCTTTGTAACAGCGTTTGCGAAAACGCATCATTTGTTGCAAAGAGTACTAGAGACAAAGAGGATCAGGTGATATAGTTTTCAGCATCACAATACTTTATGATGCTGAAAAATATGTCACCTGATCATGTGATCTTATTCCTGACCAAAAGTGTCTGTCATTAATCAATGATATTCACCAACAATTCTTGTAACAGATCAGACATTCTGAATTGTTACATTACTCTTTTGGTCAGTGATAAGATTAGAGACTTTTTCTATTTTGATGCTGAAAACTATATCATCTGATCATTTTTGTCTCTAGTATTCTTTGCAACAAATGATGTGTTTTTGGCAACACTGTTACAAAGAACACAAACGCATATAAAAAGCCAAGAGTCAAACTGCCCAACTAAATGAAACACTGATCACCATAATGGTGATCAAATATTTTCAATAAAACACCAATTTATTTAGGTTTAGAGAGAGCTAGGGCAGAATAATATAATACAGATAAAGCATCAGCTGCACAAACAATGAACCATTAGCTCTCCATACTATGTATTAAGGTGAAAAGAAAACCATTGCGATGTCACAAACTTCCTTTATCCATAAGTGTATAGTCTACATGCACAGATACACTCATTGTTTCTGTAGCGCTGTACATATGTAGATGTGGTTTCTTGTTAACTCTTGAAATCTCTTGTACATATGTGCCGAGCTCAGCATGCTATGGAAATAAGAGGTTTGGAAACGCTTCCACGTTTATAGTTTCTATATTTTCTTTTTATGTTATATCCGAAGTTTCTTCCTGTTTGAGTTAATGTGTCCAGAGAGAATACTGATCCTAAAGCTGATGTTACAGTCTCTCTGCAGAGGAAGTCGTAGAAATGTTTTAAATCAATTGCTCAGTCCAACCCATAGGAAACACTCAAGTCTATAGGAATGTTTGTGTTGGCCAGACGGCAGTATGCACATGTCTACCTTGTAGGCTCAATTATAGACACCACCTGCCACCATTATGTTATACACTCACCTAAAGGATTATTAGGAACACCATACTAATACTGTGTTTGACCCCCTTTCGCCTTCAGAACTGCCTTAATTCTACGTGGCATTGATTCAACAAGGTGCTGAAAGCATTCTTTAGAAATGTTGGCCCATATTGATAGGATAGCATCTTGCAGTTGATGGAGATTTGTGGGATGCACATCCAGGGCACGAAGCTCCCGTTCCACCACATCCCAAAGATGCTCTATTGGGTTGAGATCTGGTGACTGTGGGGGCCATTTTAGTACAGTGAACTCATTGTCATGTTCAAGAAACCAATTTGAAATGATTGGAGCTTTGTGACATGGTGCATTATCCTGCTGGAAGTAGCCGTCAGAGGATGGGTACATGGTGGTCATAAAGGGATGGACATGGTCAGAAACAATGCTCAGGTAGGCCGTGGCATTTAAACGATGCCCAATTGGCACTAAGGGGCCTAAAGTGTGCCAAGAAAACATCCCCCACACCATTACACCACCACCACCAGCCTGCACAGTGGTAACAAGGCATGATGGATCCATGTTCTCATTCTGTTTACGCCAAATTCTGACTCTACCATCTGAATGTCTCAACAGAAATCGAGACTCATCAGACCAGGCAACATTTTTCCAGTCTTCAACTGTCCAATTTTGGTGAGCTTGTGCAAATTGTAGCCTCTTTCTCCTATTTGTAGTGGAGATGAGTGGTACCCGGTGGGGTCTTCTGCTGTTGTAGCCCATCCGCCTCAAGGTTGTGCGTGTTGTGGCTTCACAAATGCTTTGCTGCATACCTCGGTTGTAACGAGTGGTTATTTCAGTCAAAGTTGCTCTTCTATCAGCTTGAATCAGTCGGCCCATTCTCCTCTGACCTCTAGCATCAACAAGGCATTTTCGCCCACAGGACTGCCGCATACTGGATGTTTTTCCCTTTTCACACCATTCTTTGTAAACTCTAGAAATGGTTGTGCGTGAAAATCCCAGTAACTGAGCAGATTGTGAAATACTCAGACCGGCCCGTCTGGCACCAACAACCATGCCACGCTCAAAATTGCTTAAATCACCTTTCTTTCCCATTCTGACATTCAGTTTGGAGTTCAGGAGATTGTCTTGACCAGGACCACACCCCTAAATGCACTGAAGCAACTGCCATGTGATTGGTTGATTAGATAATTGCATTAATGAGAAATTGAACAGGTGTTCCTAATAATCCTTTAGGTGAGTGTAGATGTCTGATTTTTGTGATGTAGACCTGTATTTTTCCCTCTCTGCGGATCCGTCACATGGGCTCAGCTGATCTACAAAAATCAAGCCATTTCTGAGCGGCCATGAGAAGAGAGGCTGGCATGCAGATTGTGCCAGTCGAGCAACTGTTATTACTCTCTCACAGTATTAGACCCATTAATAACACAGGAAAGAAAATGACATTTTATGCAGTCTTGTTTGTTCTCTTCTTGGAAGAATCACTGAAATACCCTTAGCATTTGCCCTTCAGGAAACCACTGAAACCCAAGGGGACAGTCGCAGCGTTTAGAGTAACAAAGAGCCTTTTAAAGGACTACAGCAACACTAGAAACTCTCTGGTTGTCATCACTACAGTTTGAAGAAATTATACAATAATATACTACAGTATAAAAATGTAAACTAGTTGGGTGCAACGGGGCTAAAGGCGCTGTGGGGTAAAAGCCGCCTTTGATTTTATTTTCCTCTAAACCTCTAGATAACACAAAACGTGCCTCTGTGCTTTCCAAAACATCCACTTTTCAAGATGCACATGGAAATTTGCCTGATCCTTGACGTGATCATTCTGATTAAGCAGCAAATGAGAATCGATAAAATTAAGGTGTTCTTAATGATTTTCAGTTTTGTTCAAGGTAATTAAAGCAACAGTTTTTCAATAAGAGAAGAATATGTTAAAGTAAAGTATGGTATTTGGGGTAAAGACACAATAATTAACACGATAATACACAGCCGCTGACTTTAACATTTGTTGACATATCATGCTTAGATTCAGACGGGAAATATCACATATTAAGTGTCCGCCTTAGAGATAATCTCCATATTAATAATGAAACATCATATTTAAAAATATGATATTAATCATATCATATAATAAAATATAATTTATTGTTACTACTGTAAATCTATATTAAATTATAATGGGATCTCCTTCAATGCTTTCAGAATCTGTCTCTTTTTTTTTTTTTAAATAAACTTTATTCTTTATTAGAAAACAGTACAAAAAAGTGATTGTTTTGAACAAATATTAGCTTAGACATTATTAAAAACATATTATTTTAGTTGAAGTATTTGTATCAATACTGTGTGTCGTTTGCCCTCATACATTTATATGATTTTTAAACAGAATAAACCAGTTTTATGATTTATTTTCACACAAAATCTGTTGCTCCATCAATGTTCAATACAAAGATATGTATTTTTTTCTGCAGTCATACACTTTGGGAGTCAGGAAAAGAAACTTTTTTTCTTAAGGTGTGTCTTTAGCCCTGTTGTACCCTATCTGTTTAAATTACAGCATTAAAACCCATCCAAAGATGAGATTTGAACTTCAAAAATTTGAATCATTTGCGAATAACGCAGCGTTTTCTCCTGGTTTAAGACTTTTGGGATTCATTCTGATTTGTGTGTGTTCATCTATACGCTACATGTCGGAGGGAATCAAACCAAATCATTCTGACAACAGACTTTGGCTCAGGCGTCTCAGAATGACCAAACCAACCTTTGAGATGCTGCGATGCGATTGGTCCGCTGGATAGTCCAGTTATCCAATCACATCCACTGTTGAGGCAAAGCCACATGAGTTTTTGATGCGCATCGAGGGTGCATGTCTTCTTATCAGATAAAAAAATGATCCACCTCAATTAAGCACATTTGTTTTTGTCATGTTGATGTTTCCATCCAGCATTTTTAATGCAATATCCCAAAATTCCCGTAATAATGTGTGGATGGAAACAGCTACTGGCAATCTCAGCGTGTCATTTATGTTGCATTCTCATAATCAGGTGCTGCTCACAAACCCTAATGAAAAAGCCACCGGTTAGTTGCAGTAAATCTCTGCAAGGGTGCTGTTAGGGGCCGTCATCACACACTTAAACGATATCACAAAACACACACACACACACACTCCTGATTTACTGCCATCAACACCTCTGCAACTGTGGAGCAATTCACTGAAACTCTACTAGTCACAGCACAGGCTGACTGATATCAGATTTATTACCCGGCCGTAGTGTTTCACTGAGCAGTGTGGCGTCATGCATTCCCCTGTTCAAACTCCAACACACCCCAACGTACATGTCATAATGGGAAAATGATACCAAAATATACATTCATTACAATAAAATTCCCATGCCCTTCACGTCTGTGTATTGATGCCAAAGGTTTCTCATTAAAAGAAATGCCGTTCTTTAGATGTCTTTTTTTGATGCATTTGGAGATGTATTATATAAATGCTTGAACTCTTCAAACCTGCTTCCATTACAACTTCATTACTGTATACACATTTTATGCATTTTACCCAGACAGCAACATAGGGTTGGCCCAGATTCGGCCCACATCTGGTACATGTGGATTCAAAACGCATCAGATGTGGGCCGAATCTGGCCCGACACTATGTTGCTGTCTGGGTACAAACTGAGGAACAGATGCTGTCCAAAGATTAAGGGCCCTATCACACACCCGGCGTAATGCAACGCCAGGCGCGACGCAAGTGTTTTCTGCTAGTTTCAGCCGGACGCAGTTCTCATGTTCACGTCCAGCTCCACGTTGTTTAAATATCAAATGCACTGGCGCATCTGTTTACCCATGGGCGTCTGGTCTGAACACCAGGAGTTCAGGAGCATTGTTGGAGCGTTGCTATTGTGAGGAACTGAAAACGCAAACACAAACCTGCTCTAAAGTCAATAGTGAAGTATTTTTTGTGTTATTTAAAGGGTGTGTTAGTGATATGAGCCTATAGGCGGTGCACAACACACACACACACTCTGATTATTACACACACAGGGACGCGCAGCAGCACACACACACACATTTTTAAATATTAAAAATAAAAGGATTCCTCTCTGGAGAAGCGTTCAGTCTCTCCTCATGTAAACAGCGAATCCGCCATGGTGTGAGTGCAACTGGCTTTTAAAGGGAAAGGGAGATGAGACTCTGATTGGTTTATTGCACGTTATGCCCAAAACACACCCATGACTCATTAAGAGACGAGGGACAACCCTTTTGGACCATTTTTCCTGTCGTTAAACTGGCAAAAGTGGATTTGGACACGCCCTAAGTGGCCCTGCGCCATGAGCTTCAGACCATGATCAGATCGGTAAAATAGGGCCCTATAAGTTCAATAATATTAAATTGTAAGCAAACTCGAAATATGTAAGTATGTGCCTTTTTCTCCATATGGCGAGCTGAGCCACAAGTGGTACGCGTGGATCTGGGTAGAATCGAATCATCTTCTGGTTTATGGCTCTGTGGAGCTGCTGATACTATGAGATACACTCTCCTCTCAGACAGTATCGTATGGGTGAGTTTGCTTCTGACCCATCACACTGAGCTTGACCCCTCTGTAATTGTGATTAGGTCTGAGCAAACGGATTGTATTTGTCCATCTCCATCAGCTGTGGGTTTTAGAGCCATGTCATGGTGACACGTTCAACCCTGTTTTTATTGGCCAAGTGTGCAAATGCTGGGTCTGTTACACCTCCAGCATTCAGTAGGGGTAAATACGGTACAAAGATGTCCCTTTGTGGATACTGCCCCAGTGACCCCGAAGAGTTACATTTTTGCAGTTTTTTTAAGAGTGTACACCTCAACATTTGAGACGGCACTGTCGAAATCCTCTTCTTCCTTTGAAGCACTGATGGGTTAGTGTGCATTGCATTCATTTTCGTTGTTCAGGGGTTTCGATATTTTGAATATTCGATTTCCACATGTAGATGGGCCGTAGTGTCATGGGGATAGTGTCGGCCCAGATCCAGGCAACGTGGATGAATAATAGTCATCCTCTTCTACAGTTCTGTCCAGTGTGTCACACATCTTTGCTACTGAGAGTTGGACAGCTAAATAAAACAGGCCAAAGATGTAGGCGAGGGGTTAATGTGAGTGCAGATGTGAGGGACATTCATATTTCTGACATGAACACTTAATATTTCTCTGCCTATGCCTACACAGAAGAAGGGTCTCACAGGTTGCATCAAGCCATTCGTTAGTGTTGGTTGTTTGATGAGAAAGAGATGAAATGCAGTAGCAATAAACGCTCTAAGAATCCATAAATCTGCAAAAGAGGATGATTGTTATTCTGCTGCACGAAACTGAGGAACAACTGATGACGGCACGGTTTGATCATTTGGTTGACCAATCAGCGGAAAGGGGCTGTTTATCCATTTTCTACCCTTGATCCTATCATTTTTCTGCTTTCAATATTTAATAAAAAATATTAGTTAATGCAATGCACATGGATCTGGATACTACACATTTACATACAATGGCTGTTTGGTCATGAATTGCTGTTTTTAAGCGTCCTGTTGCATGAGCGTTGCAAGTTGACTTGCATTCTGTCCCCTTCCGTTTTTTCCTATGTGTGTCATTATATCACTAGAGATTATGTAAATCTAGTTATAGGGAATAGAATGACCTCTCGCTAAACTGAGTTCATTGTGGTCTACTGCAGTCATGCAGATGTGCGATATTTGAAGATCCTCTAACAGGGTTTAAACAAAGGGGTATTGCTTCACAGCAAAGGCAAATTGCATCTTTTGTTCACACGTTTGACTGTGTGTGTGTGTGTGCCTCCACAGCTGCATGTGTGTTTATATGCATGTATTGCTTCACTTGCAGAAATTCTTGACCTGATTGTCCTAAACCCCAAGTTTAAAAAAACATGTCTAGACAGTTTGTGCCCTTTGTGTGTGTGTTTGCTACCCAGACTGCAATTCTAATCTGCGTGGTTTCCTGTTTATGGGAGTGTGGATGGTGTCAGGAGCCCCAGGGGGAGTTGTTAGGTCTGTTTCCTTCCCCAGTCATATCATAAACCTATCAAATTATGGCACAGTAAACCCCCCCCCCCCCAAAAAAAATCACCCAGTTTTATTCCTGCGAGATAACATGCTCACTGGAGACCTGTGGATGTTTCTTTATCATTTATCGTGTATGTTTCATGTTATGACGGTTAGGATGCTCTTTCCATGAAAACAGGGTACAAAAGACTTGAAACTCTTTTTCCTTTTCATGAAATGGTCAGTGAAAGAGGCTGCTTTATCTTCAGAAACCGTTTATCATCCACCTCAGGAGGTCAAAATAAATATTATATGATCTGTTTATTTGATTTTTTTGTTCGTTGGACATGTTTTAGTTCCTCTCTGGAAGTGGTGTCTCTGGGCACACACCCAAATGTCCATTTGGTTCGTTTATCCCTGATCCAACCAAAGCAGAAATGTTAAATTTACAGATGTCACTGTACACATGCTTTATTCACAGTCAGCCGCTATTCATTTATTCCAAGAGCAAAATAAAGGTAAGGCTTTTATAATCAAAGGAAACTATTGTAAGAACAGTTATAACTTTGGTACAGGGACAAATGGTTAAACCTGAAGAATGCAGTCAATTTTCAGATAAAATTGCGGTCAAAGCACAACAGTCGGGTTCCAGAATTAAAAACTCTATTCATTTTCCCCATAGGGAAACTAATTTTTAATGATAACTTATAAACCTTTAAAGACTGACCTACTGTGAATCCCAAGCTTGTTAACTGATGGTATATGCTTTTGCTGAAGCCATCCGTTCATACTTTTTCAACAATTTTTTTTTAAATAATTGTATTTAAGAGCTGAATTTGTGGTGAAAAACTACATTACCCATTATGTTGTGTAAAAAATTCCACCAATCAGAGAGCTGCGGCGAGCAAATTGCGCCAAAAGTGCTCTTTAGCTCCGCCCACTCCAATGAGGCACTGCAAAAGATGTAATCAAAACATTCTCCCTACGCAACCATTGGGGCAATCAACTCCCGAGCCAAAAAATGCTCAGCTGAGGAGCACTAGCTCATTAACTTCCTAGCACAGCCAGCTCTCACACTTATTCCTGCCCCAGTACTCACTCCAAGGAAAATGTTAGATGGCTCAGTCCCTCCCTGTCTGCTTCCCACCCTATTGTCTCCTTCACCGCTGGCTCCATCCAGTGCCAAGAACTCACCTGCTCCGCTGGTGGTGTGTAGCTCCGCCTTGGGTCTTCTCTCCACCAGCCAAGCTGTGCGAGATGGATCCCCTGGCTTCACCGCAGGCCTCCAGGCCCATGACTCCACCTCAGCCTTTCAGCCCATTGGCTCCACCTTGGCTCTGCGCTCTCTCAGCTCTGCCATGGTCCAACATTGCTCAGGCTCCACCGGGCTCCCTCGTTCTTCCGGCTTCACCTTGGTCACTCCTCATCTTGGTTCCAGAGTGAACTTTTGGGCCTCTGGCTGCACCTCAGCCCTCCATCCCTTTGGCTCCACCTTGGGCCTCGCTCCCTCTTTTTCTCTGCCATGCCTCCTTCATTGCCTCAGTCCCTTATGTCGGCGTCACCTCAGACTTCCAGGCCTGCGATTTCGCCATGGGCAGTCGTCCTCATGGCATCGTGGGGATCTCCTCAGTTGCCAGCTCTGCCTCATTGAGTTTATCCCCAGGTCCCACCCATGAGACCTATCAAGGCTCTACCCTGGCTCCTCCCTCCTTCAACTCCGACGCTGTGTTTCTCTAATACATATATTAAATATGTAATGGAACACCAATTTTTACCATTTGTGGAAAGAGCCAGAAATATACTTGAGCTGTCAGTGCTCGTAGGAAAAGTGAAATCAAATGAACTGCCAAACTGCTTTACCCCTTTAAAGGCAAAACTGTGTTGTGTGGAGATTTTGAGTGAAACGCTCTGCTCTGCTGTATTTGGCTGTGATGGAGCTCTTCTCAGCGCTGGCCGCTGGCCGCTTAGATTGATGTCCGTGTGTGGCAGCTCTGTGTGATGACTGATGTGTGTGTTTGCCAGGAGCTGCAACCTTGACTGTGATAAAGCACAGAGCTGCCATCAATATACGCTTACTTCCACTGAATCAAACCTTGATCAAGATGGGTCGAGAGACGAGGAGCACAGGAAAAATACAGCTGAAAAATTAAAAACAGGATCAAATGTTGTCTGTAAAAATGATTACGTAGATGACGTTGTCGCAAGGGCAACACTTTATTCCGATAGTCCACATTCTTCTACTTACCCTGAACAGTCTACTAATACTCTAATGAGAGTTAGTTGACGTGTCACAGTGTGGCTATAGTAACGTGCACAACGAAAGGGATAGATAACAAAAATATTTCAAAACAAACACTCAGGAGATCGCTGGAGAACTAACAAACACAACTGTTAACATAGACGATACCAAAACACAGGAATCTGAGGATGACTGACTGAAACAGAACAGGTGTTAAATAATTAAGAACCAATTCAATTAACAAGGAAACTAACTAGGAACTTAGGCAGGTAAAACAGGAACAGAACACAAAGAAATTAAACTGAACATACACGTCACAACATGTAAAGTTATTTATAGATAGAAGAATATCTAAACTGGGCTATCGAAATAAAGTGTAACCGGTGATGTTACCTTGAAATCGTACACTCCATCTTCATCTACTTTCTTGCTCTTTTATTTGGTTTTGTTTCTCCTTCCCTTGTTGGTTGGAACAAAAGAGTGTAACCAGAGACATTATCAATAAATACATATAAACAGATCACTGCTATGACATGAATGGGAGAAATCAAAACTCTCAATAAAGTGGCTGTAGGAAGGAAGTCCCACTCCTTTTGGTAACATTTTGGATTGCTGATTTTACATACTGTATATTATTGAAACGCGTGACTAACAAGTTTTTTTAGGTTTTGATCGAACCAGATTGAAGTTTTGTATGCATTTTACCTACATACATACCAAGATGAACTGCTTAAAGTGACTTTGGTGGAACTAAATGTCAGGATATGTTTAAAATAACAAGACAATATAAGTAGTTCCTGAGAAAATTGCTTCACCTACATCTAAGTCAGTCAATCAGTCTGTTTCCATATGTTTGTAGTTATAGCTTTAGACGACACCACCACTGACCATTCATACTGCACTCTTTTCTCTTCTAATGTTCAGTAATGTTCAGTTTTCAAAAGGTATTTATTACTATTAGGCTTTGAATAGAAAGATGCTAAAGTGAGAATATATTGTACCAGGCAATATGATTTGGCATGGTGCTCGAAATCTGTCCTTTCCACACACACACACACACACACACATATATATACAGTATATATTATTATTATTTTTATTTTTTTAGGCACCTATTGTAATCGATGGCATTCTTCTTCTTCCACTCTTTTGGCACACAGATAGAGGACAATCTGAACCACAGCAAATTTGGAGTCTCTAACGTACCACCGACTGTCCAAAGTTGCACTCACGTTTATTCTTATAACTTTTGGAACCATAAGAGTTAGAAACAACATTCTTAGCTACAGAACTGTTGGTCTGACTGACTTCAAAATTGACATGCAGTGTCTTTGTCTTAGTCCATTATGATATTGGTGTACCTTGATAATAGCTGCTTGCAGCTATATTTGTTATTATTATTATTGTTAATTAAAAAATGGTTTGAATACATTTTTTAATGACTGATGAATCAGTGTTTTTGAACGAATCTCTTGAGTGAATGATTCAATGACTCACTCATAAAGACTTCACTTGTTTCATCACTGGATGAATCACCGTTTTTGAATGAATCTCTTGAGTGAATGATTCAATGACTCACTCATAAAGACGTCACTTGTTTCATTACTGGATGAATCAGTGTTTTTGAATGAATCTCTTGAATGAATGATTCAATGACTCGCTCATAAAGACTTCACTTGTTTCATTACTGGATGAATCAGCGTTTTTGAACGAATCTCTTGAATGAATGATTCAATGACTCACTCATAAAGACTTCACTTGTTTCATTACTGGATGAATCAGTGTTTTTGAATGAATCTCTTGAGTGAATGATTCAATGACTCACTCATAAAGACTTCACTTGTTTCATTACTGGATGAATCAGTGTTTTTGAACGAATCTCTTGAATGAATGATTCAATGACTCACTCATAAAGACTTCACTTGTTTCATTACTGGATGAATCAGTGTTTTTGAATGAATCCTTTGAGTGAATGATTCAATGACTCACTCATAAAGACTTCACTTGTTTCATTACTGGATGAATCAGTGTTTTTGAATGAATCTCTTGAGTGAATGATTCAATGACTCACTCATAAAGACTTCACTTGTTTCATTACTGGATGAATCAGTGTTTTTGAACGAATCTCTTGAATGAATGATTCAATGACTCACTCATAAAGACTTCACTTGTTTCATTACTGGATGAATCAGTGTTTTTGAATGAATCTCTTGAGTGAATGATTCAATGACTCACTCATAAAGACTTCACTTGTTTCATTACTGGATGAATCAGTGTTTTTTAATGAATCTCTTGAATGAATGATTCAATAACTCACTCATGTGACAAATACATTTTTATCAGTCTCTTGTCTCCACCTACTGGTGTAACAATGTAACTGACGCAATCTTTATTTGAAGCACCAAGTCACTTTCTAAAGGTGATTTGCTCTATTTTGATCACTACCGTAGACATCAGTGTTTTTATCTAAACTATAAACTTTTATCCAGTTCTTCTGTGATAATCTGAATGATTGTAAGACAGAAATAATGATCCTGTGGGGTTGTTTCATATCTTTACATAACAACGGCTCTCTCTGGATCAGATCTGAATGTTTGCTGTGATCGGACTCGTCAAAGCTTTAATAGACAGAGGCAAATCACTGTCATTTAGGAATAAGATCGGGCGGGTGTTTGAATCGAGAACACCATCTTTTAATGATTA
>CM077210.1:1232500-1310000 GCA_039654625.1 Rhinogobio ventralis | reverse complement strand
GTGCATTATTTCTGCAGGGGTTGTTGGTGTTAGGTGAAACATTTGTGCGTCTGAACCGACAGCTGGGCTGTTCACAGTATCATCAGAAATGCACAGAGAGGACGAGGAGTGAGCGATGGAGAATTCATCTCTTGAAAGGCACGTCTCGGCTGTGAGGCCTGCAGACGGCTTACGGCTCCCGACGCCCCGCGCGCCATGAAAGAATAATTAGTTTTGTCAAGCTGAATGAAGGATCAGCCGTATCAGGATATGAATGAAGAAGGAATGAGCGCTGATATCGATCCGACCCGAAAGAGCTGTGGTCCTCTCCGCTCAGCTCCGTTCCCAGCACCACAAACGCTCTCGGAAACATGACAAGTCTTTTAGAATCATTTAATCTGAGTTGATAGTTATATACTTTCAGGAGCTCAAGTGTCATGTGAACAGCGTTTCCAGTGTTCTTACATCCTGCATTTTCCCTTTTCAAAGCATATGTGTTCAGATCATCTTTGAGAGTGGTAAAGGACGTACCATGTCACCTTTTTGCTAACGGTAATTAGATAATAGACATCAACAGCTGTCAGAATTGGGCAAAATTCAGAATTCAAGAACCAGTTTCCTCTGTTCACGAGTGTGAATTGAAATTCATCACACAGGACATTGAACTCTGTGTGCTTTTGTGTTCGTTCCCTTTTACACATGACGGGAAAAGGCAAAAATTAACAGCTGTTATATTTTTAAAATGCTATGATGAATACAGAACTATACAAAAAATGCTGTGCATAAAATCACATACTGATTTGTTTTAGATATTAAATTATTACACCTTTATTAAACATTTTTGTCTCTTCCCAGATTAGATTACAGTTTTTTCCAATTGCTAACACACTAAAATGACATGCACAGCACAATTATTTAAACTGACACACAGAGAGCAAAACCTCCTAAAGTCTAAACACTTTTTCTGCTTTACACACATTTTGCAATTCAAAATGGCACTTTTTAAATGCACTGAACACGGTTCTCTGCATAAGACACAACAATCTGACATAAAGTCACGTGTTTGCCATTTCAAAAATGACACTACATGAGCTAATTGGCCAATACATGTGCCACCTGGCCAAACTCCTCATTGGTTAATGGTTAACACTTCTATCAGGATGTAAGCACTATGAAAAGACCACAGGTGAGCACCTTTTTTACAACAGCAAATGAAGAAGTTGCAGAGAGAGGAAGAGGAAGAGGAAGAGGGAGGATGCGATTTTCTTTTTCAGTTTACTGTTTTTTGTGAGCATATTTTTGTTCAGCCCAATGTAAATATATCTGCTGTGCATATGTTGCACTGACTTGTTTGGTGAAAATAAAAAAAATAAATGTTTCAACAGCATGTGTGTGTGTCTGCAAATATTTCTGTGCATGTGAACAATCTGAAGAATTTTCTACAATTTGAACTATGTATTTTAGTATTATGGCAAAGCATACTAAAGTTGAGAGTGCTTTTCATTATGCCCAACAGTGTGCACTCTCAAAAAAAAAGGTACAAGTGGCCGTCACTGGGGTGGTACCCTTAAGGGTACATGTTTGTACCTCTAAGTCAGGGGTAGGCAAGTTCGGTCCTAGAGAGCTGATGTCCTGCAGAGTTTAGCTCCAACCCTACTAAACCACCACAGTATAAAACTCATGCACTGCAGCATTAAGTATTGTTGAGATTCATATGCTGATTCTTGATATCTGTGTGCGTCTAAACTTTTCCCCCCCCTAGAATGTATTTAAAAATCAGAATTCAGAATGTCGGATCTGTGGCAAGAAAGTATTTTTATTTATTAACATTCAGTGATGAGTTTAGTCAAACACTTTTCTTCAAGAAAATTTTTGTTTAAGGCTTTTTTGATTTGAACAGATTATGTGTTTTATTAACACTGTAACAAAAACCACAAACTCACATAAAAAGCCAAGAGTCAAACTGCCCAACTAAAGGAAACACTGATCACCATAATGGTGACCAAACATTTTCAACAAAACATCAACATCTAAACCTCTGTTAATTCTCAATAAGAACTTCTGTAGATGTCTTTCAGGGTTGGAGCCAAACTCTGCAGGACAGCGACTCACTAGGACCGAACTTGCCTACCCCTGCTCTAAGTAGCAGAAAACAATGGTATAATTGTACCCTAAGGACCAATTGTGTACCTTTTTTTTCTGAGAGTGTGTAGTTGGTTAGACAAAAATCTGGTAATATGAATAAAGTGTGTGCCATTTCGGGCAAAAGTTTGATTTTGATAATGCTACAGGTGCTGGTCATATAATTAGAATATCATCAAAAAGTTGATTTATTTCACTAATTCCATTCAAAAAGTGAAACTTGTATATTATATTCATTCATTACACACAGACTGATATATTTCAAATGTTTATTTCTTTTAATTTTGATGATTATAACTGACAACTAAGGAAAATCCCAAATTCAGTATCTCAGAAAATTAGAATATTACTTAAGACCAATACAAAGAAAGGATTTTTAGAAATCTTGGCCAACTGAAACGTATGAACATGAAAAGTATGAGCATGTACAGCACTCAATAATTAGTTGGGGCTCCTTTTGCCTGAATTACTGCAGCAATGCGGCGTGGCACACTCAGTAAATATCATAATCACTGCGGAATATGTTTTGAATGTTGAATATTCTATCACATAAAGTCAATGGGAGATTTTCAAAAGAATAAAAATGTACTGTAAGTTTAGCACTTTGAGAATGTGAGCAGAATGTGTGAGGAACATCAGTACAAACACTAAAACAGATGATAAATTGGCTTGTTAAGCTCCAGTTTCAAAAACATCCAAGCTGGAAGTTGTTAACGCTTCCTGGGAAAATGTCCTTGTTATGCTTTAGAAATGTGTCCCATATTGAGCGTAATATCCATTTGATTGTGGACATTCCTGAGGCAGCTGCTAAGCTCTGATGTGTTTGGATGAAGCGCGGTGTGAAAAGACTTTATCCCTGCAACTAAACAGCAGAACCAGCTCTAGCATCCAGAGAATTCACTGTAAAGAGCACGGGAGAGTTTAAGTGATTGGGACAGAGAGGAGAACCTTGCTTTTGTTCAGCTCACATGTTTCTGAGAACTCGCATGGAACATCTGTCGGAGCAGCTGAGACTGATTTCAGGAGATCAAATGCTCTTTGATTCAGACAGACTGTGCACACTCTCTCCTACACTACACACAACAGAAAACCCAGTGTAATGTTGCTGATTTCAAGATTTAAACCATGCTCTCCATGCATGCCTTGGTCTCCAGCCCTGATCCTTATACACTATATCAGGGGTTTTCAAACTGGGGTCTGGGGACGCTCAGGGGTCCTTCAGAAGGTTCTAAGGGGTCCCCAGAAAATTTCAGAGAATAAAAAGACAAAGCAAAAATGGATGAAATCTACTGAACATTTAAACTGTTTCAGTTCTAAATGTTTCCCTCCTTATACATACTTTCCAGAACTGTATATGTTTGCTTTTTATCTTTCTAGTGAGTTTTTCTCACCATAGTCCCCTTTATCTCGCTCACTGGGGTTGTAAGGCAGTATTCTTAATGCAGTACGTAAGCTGCTTGCATACAATTATTGTGGAAGTTGCTTATATAAATCATTTTTAATTGAAAACATTCTTCTTCAGGTTTATACATCCAACATTAAGTATAGCCAATTTAAGTTTGGAAACAGTATGTTGTACTTATAATGTCACACTTACAGTTTAAATATTTCTTCCATACATAATATATAGATGGATTTTAGGAAGGGGTCCCTCATAAAAGGTTTAATATATTTAGGGGTCCTTGGCATCATAAAGTTTGAAAACCCCTGCACTATATTGCCAAAAGTTTTGTGACGCCTGCCTTTACATGCACATGGACTTTAATGCCATCCCATTCTTAATCCGTAGGGTTTAATATGGAGTTGGCCCACCCTTTGCAGCTCTAACAGCTTCAACTCTTCTGGGAAGGCTTTCCACAAGGTTTAGGAGTGTGTTTATGGGAATTTTTAACCATTCTTCTAGAAGTGCATTTGTGAGGTCAGGCACTGATGTTGGACGAGAAGGCCTGGCTCGCAGTCTCTGCTCTAATTCATCCCAAAGGTGTTCTATCGGGATGAGGTCAGGACTCTGTGCAGGCCAGTCAAGTTCCTCCACACCAAACTCGCTCATCCATGTCTTTATGGACCGACGCTTTGTGCACTGGAGCGCAGTCATGTTGGGACAGGAAGGGGCCATCCCCAAACTGTTCACACAAAGTTGGGAGCATGAAATTGTCCAAAATGTCTTGGTATGCTGAAGCATTAAGAGTTCCTTTCACTGGAACTAAGAGGCCAAGAGCAACCCGAGAGCGACCCATTCTTTCACAAATGTTTGTAGAAGCGTCTGCATGCCTGGTGCTTGATTTTATACATCTGTGGCCATGAAGTGATTGAAACACTTAAATTTAATGATTTGGAGGGGCGTCCCAATACTTTTGGCAATATAGTGTATTTCAGGGTGTGTACCGCATACTGCACAGTGTACACTAAATACTCGCTACGTTTTTTTTTTTTTTTTTTAAATATGTAAAATTTGGAAATAACATACTACTATACTACTACTAGGGCTTCACTATTATGAAAAAAAAAACATAATTGTTGATTATTTCCCTTGATATTGCGATAATGTTGATTAACAAAATCAACATGTTTAAAAGCAGTAATATTGCCAGACTTAATGTTCAAAAGCGACTTATATAATGCAATTAACATTAAGCATGCAAACCATGTGCAAAGTGCACACATTTGGATTTGTGCCGAATGAGAGAGTCCCGTGAGGCCACGTTTATTTCCGACTGTAATGGGTATTCTGGGTTTGTGTTCTGTTTGGGTGGGTTTTGTATCATGTTTCAGTTCTGTGTCTCAGGGTATGTTTACACGACAACGATGTACTAAAAACAGACGACAGCCATGTCAAAATGATTCCCGTTCACACGGGTCTGGGGAAATGACTAAAGAGGCTGTATTATGCACGCCAGGTCAGTAGTTGCTGATGTCACTTTGTCAAGAAACACCCCACGAACACGCATGACGTCACCGTTTTCACAAATTCACGTTTTGTTGTTTACATGGAGACGCTAAAGGCATTGTTTTCATAACCTTGCACTCAAAACTGTTTTCAAAAGCCTGTGTTTTCATTCAACGGTAAATGAACGACCAAACCGCATAAAAAGTTTTCCATTTTCAGTTGAAAATGGTGTGTAAACATACTCTCAGTTTTCAGTCAGTTCCCTGTGTTTCAGTTAGGTTCCTCATTGTTGGATTGTTGTTGCTGTTGTTCATTCAGTTGATTGGTTCAGTGTATTTAATGCTGCGTTCCAGGCAGGTTTTCGAGCCCGTAAGTTACGACTTCAAGCCACGACTCATGACTTTGTAGCGTTCCAGGCAAAGTCACGCCAAACTGCCTGAGCGCAAGGAATTATGGTAGCTAGATGCAAACAAAGCATGGCGGACCATACGGGGCTTATGCTCATTTACAATCATTTCTATCGCCAAAGGTGCTTACTTCTTGCTTATTTGAGGGAAACGAAGGAGAAAAAACAGCGCATAAGGCAAGAGAAGCTGTTATACCTTTTATTTTACGTTACTTGTATATTCCCACCGCATCCGTAGGGGCTTGCTTTGTTGTTTCGCGGGCTATGTGACGCCAGAGCGCGTAACTGGGAGTACATCGATCTAGTACGAGTTCACGGGTGGGAAGTCACAGGTTTGACTGCCGTTCCAGTGCACTTTCACAGGTAGAAGGTTGGAAAAACATGGGTTACCGGTTGTCTGGAACGCAGCATTAAGCCCTGTTTCCTTCAGTTCTTTGTTGTCACATTTAGATGCTGTTCTTGCTTTACTAGATTAAATCCTGCACTCATCTTTATTTTCAACCGACGGTGTAAAAATTGTATTTAGACTTTGTTGGTTGCAATGAGAGAAGTGTAGAACTGGTTCAGCAAAATCACACATTCAGAAAACTAATCATAATTGTGAATCATAATTGCACTGTAAAATCTAATTAGACAGCAAATATGAGTTTAAAAAAAACGAGTATAGTGAAATACTTCCCTTTTGAAATCAAATAACTGTGATTTCTTGTTGCTTCGCTGCATCAATAGGAAGAGAATTACAATAATATAAATGAAGTACCAAGTGCCCGACCAACGGGAACACTGATCTCCATAATGGTGACTTCAAACAAAAACTTTTTAGGAAAATCAACATCAATTTATGAAGTCAGCTTATGTGATGTTATCTCACATTCTTCAGTTGTATTGACAATTCAGCATTCAAGATGACTTTGGGAAATTAGTGACTGCAACTAGAGAAAGATAAACTGCAGAAGTGGAGGAAATGAGTCAAAAGTCTGCCTCGCCTCAAAACCTTTTTTTGTTTGACAAAATGGCACTCAAACCAATCCATTAATCTTAACTTGGGTTTAATTTGGGAGTAAAAAAGGCATAGTACAGATTACTAGATTTCTACAATTAAGTTAAGACATTAAGTAAAGCTAACTAAAACGTGTTAGTTTGAATCACTGTTGGATTTTACAGTGCGTGAATGTTTTTCTGATTTGAACACGAGCTGAAGTGACGTCATGTTGCTTCATATTGTCTATATCCGAATCTTGTTAAAATCCCAGGAAATGTGTGAAGTGGATACTAAGAGAGTATTAATTACAGAAACGAGGACAGGAAAAGCAGCTCTCACAAAGCAGGATCAGCTCTAGTTTCATAATTCAACTGTTGCTGTGTTATTTTGATGAAGGATGTGTTTGATGAAACAAGACGCATTAAATCTGCAGCTTTAAAGTCTCTCGTTACTGAAATTCTTCTTTTGTTTCAAAACAGTTTGTTCTAATAAGATTTTCCCATAGTTCATTTCAGCAGAAATGTTTGGCAGTCAGAGACTGAATCTAAGTCTCCTCTATAGACACTCATCTGAGCAAGCAAGTTGAATAACCAGCGTGAAGCAGGAACAAACTAATATTTTCTGTCTAAAGTAAATGTTTGTTTTCGACCGAAACGTTTTGGAGTGCTAAAATCATTGACCGAAACAGTGATGTTTATGTGTCTTCACGTGCTGTTGTAAATTTCCTACTTCCCACATCTGAAGTCGTAATTCTAGTGTATGAACTCTGAAATTTGACTTATTTTGACATTTATCCATTTAAACACATCACAAGGGTTCTGCCAGTAGTGGGCACTCGTGCAATGTAAGCAATGACGTACATCCGAGTGAATGAGACGGGGGGAAGTTGGTGAAGGAAGGGCATAAAAAAATTGGTCTGTGTTCGGAATCAACCCTATCCCCTTAAACAGGGCACTATTGAGGGGACAGCAATATGTAGTGGTTTCTGAAACAATAGTGGATGTTATCAAGTGCACTCAATCCCATAATGCACGAGTGTACAGCAGATGTAAGCTCAACGGCTAGAAAATACTCATGTGGCTACAGCGTAATATCATTACAGGTATAAATTCCTTTTTTAATTGATTAAGTTGTTTAATTAAGGTTTAATTAAAGGGGGGTTCACCACAGTTGAATAAGAATCAATATCGAGTCTATAAAATACGTCAAAGCTCCACGAAGCACAACAAGCGCATCGGTGAGAACACTCGTTTAAACAACATACACACATTTGACTGCACATCCCATTTTTGACATTATTGACGCTGCTTGCAATCGTAATGCTAACCCAGACAGCAACATAGTGTCGGCCCAGATCCGGGCCACATCGGGTACATGTGAATTCCAGGGCTGATGCTATGTTGCTGTCTAGGAAGACTCAAACCGATGGTCAAAGTTAAGCTCTGGCTATATGTGGTCCTCTTCACAGGTTTTTTATTTTGGGAACTGTTTTTGCTGTTGAGCCGTCTGTAGAAGCGATTGTAACAGCTAACGGTGTGTGTGCTGTGTGTACAGGTCTTTTCCCAGCTGTGCTGAACCTGGCCTCCATGGCAGAGATTAAGACCAACGCCACGTGTGGGGAAACAGGACCAGAGATGTACTGCAAACTAGTGGAGCACGTACCTGGACGGCCCGTGAACAACCCTCAGTGTAGGACCTGCAACCTGAAGAGTGTTAATGATCTCGGTACAGAACACACACACACACACACACACACACACACACTGCTCTCATGCTGTGCATAATCCATTTGATATGCTCTAATCAAAGGCTGTTTCTGCTCATAAATCACTGCATTCCAGTCGCTCTTGTAACACACATGTACTCTCTTTGAAAGAATAGGAAGTGTGTTTTTAATAACAATGTCTGATTCATAGACAAAAATGTTCTTTGGAGTCGCACTGGAATCAGTCTGAAAAGTTCATTCACAGACCAGACTGAATCGGTCAGGGGTGCATTTCCTAAAAGCAGCTATGGTCGGGGTGCCAGTTCTCCTCTGGCCAACGAACAAACAGTGTCTGATTATGATTCAGGCAGCATTACAGGTCAGAAGTCAGTTCCATCTGGTTGAAGATCGGAGTCATCACGCTGGAGATGGGTTTGTTGAGGCTGTCGTGTCGATGGGGCGTTCACAGGGGAGAGTCTAGTTGACACGGTCTCTGTGGTCGTGTCTATGTGCAGGTCCACCATCTGATCTGGATCCGGATTCGTCTGACTACAGTAACCTCGGGATAAACAGAGAGACTAATGTGTACATCAGGTGTTATAGGAAGTGTTCCCGGTTCCGGCTGACCTAGTTAATGCAGCCTAACAATCATTTAACTGATTTGAATAATATAAATTGATAATGTTCTATGTGTATGCCATAGTAAAGAGATGTGTCTTTAGTCTAGATTTAAACTGACAGAGTGTGTCTGCTTCCCGAACAATGCTAGGAAGGCTGTTCCAGAGTTTAGGTGCTAAATAGGAAAAGGATCGACCGCCTGCAGTTGATTTTGATATTCTAGGTATTGTCAACTGGCCAGAGTTTGTAGACCTCAATAGACGTGATGGAGTATAATGCGTTAAGAGCTCGCTCAAGTACTGGGGAGCTAAACCATTTAGTTATTTGTAAGTAATTAGCAAGATTTTAAAATGTATGCGATGTTTAATAGGGAGCCAGTGCAGTGTTGACAGAACCGGGCTAATATGGTCATACTTCCTGGTTCTAGTAAGAACTCGAGCTGCTGCGTTTTGGACCAGCTGGAGTTTGTTTATTAAGCGAGCAGGGCAACCACCCAGTAGAGCATTACAATAATCTAGCCTTGAGGTCATGAACGCATGAACTGTTCCGCATTTTGCATTGAGAGCATGCCGTAATTTAGATATATGTTTAAGATGGTAGAATGCAGTTTTACAGGTGCTAGAAACGTGGCTTTCAAATCAAAGATTGGTATCAACGGAACATGCGACTATAATTGCTTTTGGGAAACACACCCCTTAGCGGTTCTTATTGTACGTCATTGAACCAAGTCTGACTCAAAACGATCCAAGAACTGATGAGTGAGGTTATGATTGATAGGGAGAAAAATACCTTTAATCAAGCCAAATAGCAGAAAAAATATGTACTGGAAATCTTTTGGTCTTCAGTTAGAGGAACTTTCATTTTCAGCAGATCTAGGCAGACAAGCCTCTCACCAAAGTCAATAAGTGATCAGTTTTTTGTGCATTTTCAAGAACTACAAAAGTAATTCAAATATAAACCTAAATATATACATCAGTGAATACATCTCTCTCATATGCACATGGGGGGAAATGTGCATTTAGGCATCATTGAGGTGGTGGAGAGGCTTGGAAAGGCTTATGAGACGACCACCATTAATAATGATGTCATGTGTGGCTGGAAGAGTCGTGGGAATAATATTTGATAACATCTATTAGTGGCCGGTCATTCTTAATTGTGCTCTGGGGATCAAGACCTCATAGAGCGGTGCAGGGATGACGTCAGATCCCGGAAGACTAATTCGCCGCCGGAGATTTTCCTATGGGGTTTTATAATGGGGTTTTTCGATTTCTGTGTAAAATAAAGCCTGCGGTGAACATAACTTGACTATACTTTGACTCTTTGTTCTACAACAACTCACACACTCACAGCCCCAAACTGTCTTATCTAGTTACTTATTGAAAACATACATTTTCAAAAAAAAAAAATGAATAAAATGTCAAAGTATAGTAAAGTTATGTTCACCACAGGCTTTATTTTACACATAAATCGATTAAAAAAAAAAAAATTTTTTTTATAAAACCTCATTTTATAGGACAGTTTTGTCCCACATTGTTAATCGCTTTTTCTTAAGATAGCTGAAAGGTGACATTTGAGATCAGAATTGAGGTCAGAATTACTTCTCCTTATTGAATAAATGTTGAAATCAGGGAAATCATGCTTTGCACCTTTTTTTTACTTAGTATTTTTGTCTTGTTTTCCAGTCTAAATATCTAAAAATTCTTAAATCAAAATGCATTTACTAGATGAGTAAAATGACATAAGATATTATGTCTTGTTTTCTGGGAGAAAAAAAAAACATTTAAATTAAGTGAGTTTAAGTGAGAAAAAAAATCTTAATTCAAACAGAGACAAGATTATTTTTCTTACCCCATTGGCAGATAATTTAGCTTGTTTTAATCTTGTTTTTCATCTTAATTTGAGAAACAAGACAAAAATACAAAGTAAGAATTATTCATATTTGACACACCAAATGTATATATATATTTGGTGTTATGTGTACTGTTTTTAATTCATAACAAAGAATCAACATTACTGTCATCATTATCATCACACACAATATCAAGCATCTAACGCACATCATACCAATTTAGTTTAGTATTATTGGTATTATTTTGCTCATGTTCTTGTTTTCAGGTTTTCTTTTATTTTGAAGTTTAGTCATGGTCATTCTTCCTGTTTGTCATGCGCTTCCCTTGTCTATGTGTCTGATTGGTTGTTCTAGTCACATGTCTTGTATTCTCATTGGTTCATTGCTTGATTGTTCTCAGGTGTTTCTTGTCTCTCAGTATATATATCCCTCATGTTCCCAGTCTAGCTTTGATGTTGTTTTGTTACTGCTGTTTAGTGAGTTTATGTTTCTTTTCATGTTCAAGTTTAGTCAAGTCATTGTTTATTTTGCATTTTGTTCAGGTTTTGTTAATAAAAGCTGCACATGGACTTCAGTGACAATTATACAGCCAAAAGATGTTTGATTAATAGAGGATGTAAATGTCACGGCTCGACCGCTTGGCTCAATACAAAGAACACAAACTTCAAAGCTGCATGGTTTGCTGGAAAGTAGAGCAGATGGTGTGTTTGAGTATTTTATATTTCTTATTATGCTTAGTGCATGACATCACATCCTGTTGCTGATGTTAGTTTTAAGTAGTTTGACAGTAGTCAGTGTCTCTTCAAACCTTTGCTCTTTGAGAAGCCCTCTAAATATGAGTGTCGATATGAATTTAACTTAATTCAAGTACTTTACTTAGTATTTTAAAGCAATGTGACAAAAACCATAGTGATATATTATAAGGAGCAAGCACCGAATAGTGTGGTGGCACCTATTGTATCCGTTTTCTTCCGCCATGTGAGTCTATGGCCGCCCATAGAACTGTATGGTAAAAAGTTGTGAAATTTGGCACACTGATAGAGGACAGGCCAAACATTCACCACAGCAAATTTAGAGTCTCTAACTCAATCCCTCTAGCGCCACCAACTGTCCAAATTTTCACTTACATTTATGCTAATAACTTTTGAACCGAAGGGCTAGAAACAAAAAAAATATTCTTTGGCTCAGGACGATTTGATTGCACCCTATGACGGCATTGTCCATTATGTAAATTTTCCTGCCAAAACACATACTTTTTCGACGGTTTGCTTGATTTTTCATTAAAATCGAACCAGATCATCTTCAGACCATGCTGGCAAAAAGTTATCAAAAGCTGTTTGATAAACCCAACCGTCCTTAATGCAAATAACTTTTATTTTTGCCTGTTTTAATGAAACTGGTCTTGATCGATTCCTTGGGCCATGTCGAGAGAAATATCATCAACTATGACATATTTGCTCGAACTTGCTATCCGTCATTTTGAATCTCTTTGAAAACGTACTTTTTCAGACTCCTCCTTGACCGTTGGTCGGATTTTCACCAAAATTGGCTCAGAACATCTTCAGACTATGCCGGCAAAAAGTTATCAAAAGCTTTTTGATAGACCAAAATGTTCTTGAGTACCAGATCAACAAACTTGTTGACATGATGTCAAGCTGATTCTGAGGCTGTAATTCTGCAACGCTTTGGCATATTGACACCAAACTTTGTATGTGTCATTGTCACCTCACACTGACCACACCACAATAATTTGATAACAGCGCCACCTATTGGTCAAAAGTGATAATCAAGTTAATCATACTACAGTGATTTGTATGTGATTTTTTTTTTTCAGCCATTTTGACTAAAATAATATAAAAACGTCTTGAATTACTCATCATTGCTGTTTTTCAGAAGCTCCTAGCCATAATTAATATAATTGCTGCTTGTAGCTGTGTAATTATACATCATGGTAGTATTTGTTGTCCTGAATTTATGTAAAATTGAATAAAAAAAGTTGTGTCCAGAGGATGATTTTCATGACCGTATTACAACAATGTGAGATGAATGAGAATTACAAACGACCTCAAAAGAAATGTGAGCAAATTACTGAATTTTCACTTTTGGATCAACTATTACTTTAATGGTCCACAGATATGGATATTTTTTTCCTTTGGTTTTGTGGTGAAATGTGAGCCAGACATGTCCTTTGTGAGATTCAGCCTTCTGTCTTCCAGTCACCTTCATGAAAGCCGTTCTTTCAGGTGTTGGTGTCGTGTTTTCTGATGTGTACAAGCTGTCTGAAAGGTCTTAATAAAGTGTGCGTTGAGTTGAGCCGTCACTGGAGGAACGGCTCCAGCGCTGTCAGTAATGAGTCAGACGCTCTAATCTGAGCTCTCTTCAAACACACAAGAGTCACCCACACACTCACAGCCAGAGAGTGATTAATATAACATGTAATTAGAGGAAATTAGAGAAAGAGAGAGAGAGATGTGACTTAACCAGCGGGGGAGTTCTTTTAAATGAAACCTAGATCTCGCTCATAAATTAGAAAAGAATATATGCAGTCAAATAAATGATTAAGTGGACAACTTTAATCATCTTTGCCTGATTAAGGATCTGGCTGTAAAGAGAGATTGGAGTTTGTCTCATATAGTTCCCTTTTGACGGGCTCTGCACTCTTAGATAAATGTGAGTATTTCAGCGCTTATAAAACTCATCCCTCATTAGAGCAGATAGCTTTATTTCAAAAGACGGTTTTATTCAACCCCAGTCAGCTGGCAAAGGTAAAAGCCAGCCAAGACACGTTATTAAGTACCATTGTGTCCTGTCGTGGTTTAATATGAGGTGTTATGCTGCTTTTCCAAAGGGCTCATGTCATGAGGAGTCAAATCTCTCTTGATCTCTTCAGATAAAAACACGCTACGTCTTCCTCACCAGTCCAAAAACACCATTTATTAGAATGACTTTAAATACAAAATCAAATACACTGTTTATAAATATACACAGACTCTTAAAGGTGTATTTTTGCAGTCATTATTAAGAGGACGGATCTGGTGTCGTCTTCTCTCACTCTCTTCCGGTGTAGATTATTGTGATAAGTGCTCTTGCATCAGACGATGTGATTTGCTCGTGTTTATGTAGACCATGGAGCGGGGCTCTTTTTAGACCATCTATTTCATCTAAAGGACAGGACAGCCCTGAACACAAGCAGGAGTGTGATTGCATCAGTCTAATTCTCACATGAACTGGCTTTTTTTTTTACATTTTTTTATACTGTTGTCTGAGTTCAACTTATTAGGTTTGTGTGTTTACATTCAAAAACATCATAATGAATAAGTAATAGGCTATTTTCTACCCTGGTTTTGAGCCTCTCTCCTGGAACGCTCTGTTTTTATGGGCGTGCCGCACTGAAGACTTGGAAGTAAACGCCCACTGCTATGATTGGATAACAGTTTTGCATATTATAATTAGTTTCGACTCCCCTGTCAGTACACGTGGGGAATTTTTTGAAAACGTCCAATGTGGAAAAATGGCAACCGGAATGATTCGCCCATACATGTTCGACCCAGAGTCTGGTCCTGAATCGCAGGACAATGAACCAACAACACCTCAAATACAAAGGATATTACAGCCTGTGACAGCTACATCCTTCATAGACCCTTGTGTGACTGATTAGACACATACACATAATCAGTAGATATCAAACGATACTATACGATGCAATACTATCACATATAAGAAACATGTTTTACTCACATAAGTGTGTTGCACCATTCCTGTCGGATCCAATATAGAAGTAAACAAACGTGCAATGTCTTCTCCACGTGAGCTGGAACTTCATTATAAATAAAGTTCAACCACTCATTCCTAGTATTAGAATCCGAAGGAAGCTTATGCAGCGACTGTGTTCATCCACAACCAAGCACAGCGCAATATCTTGCTATCTTCGGCGTGTTTATTGCTCTGTAGCACAATCCGTTTAGAACCACGAATCGGTGGGCGGGTACGGAAGCCCTGAACCGCAAAGTAGAAAAAAAAAAGAAAGCGTTTCGAGAGTAAAGTCGAAGCGCTTGCTTGGAGAGTAAAGTCGAAGCGCTTGGAGAGTAACTGTCGAAGTTACACTACATAAGGCTCACATGATCATCTCATTTTGGATAAGAATAATCCAAATCCATCAGGTCACGCATATCTGGTCTCTCTGAATTTAAATCTAGATTTATCCACATTGACCTATAGAAATCTTTACGTGAACACACCCGAAAAAAGTGCGGGGGTTTTAATTAGATTTTGCTCTCAGAGCAGATATTAATGTATATCATAATATTGATAAAAGGGTTTATTTAATTATATTCACAATCACAGCAGTTTAGGCCTATCATCATTCTTCTTGAGTCTCACTAACAGGCGCTCGCAGTTTGAAAACTCCTGTAGGCCTATCTGTTTCATGAACGTTGAGATAACCTGAACACTACGTTTTATATTTCAATTTTATCTCTTGTTTAGTGATATTTACAGTACATTAAAGACAATTACCTCATGGATGACGAAAGTTTTCGGCCCCCTGTTCAAATACACTGGCGGCTGGCGCAGGGCTGTAGTGTGTGTGTTTTTTACGTCAATGAGGCTGCGTTTGTAATTTTGACTTTATTCTCGAAATATTTCGACTTTAATCTTAAAATTCTATTTTTTTTTTTTTTTTACTGATTTTTTTTCTACTTTGCGGTTCAGGGCTTCCGTGGGCGGGGCTACAGAAGCAAGCGTACTTATTCTTATGTTGAGGCGGCGTTTAACCACACGATGACGTCAAGGGTCGACATATTCTAAGATCGAGCGTTTGCTGGGTCTGGTGTCAATAAAAGCTTTTCTTTGACTAACAAGGAAGTTTTCAGCTCTGAAACTTACAGGACATTCTTATAACACGATTAACTTTTATATATCAAAGGCTGAATGAAAAGTTGATTTCTCAATTCATGACCCCTTTAACAACAACAACTTCAAGAAAGTATCGCTATGCTTGCTTTGAACGTCCTTTAAACAAGGCAAATTTTATACAAAATTACTTGTTAGTAATATTTCAAGATGAACACTTAATGAACTATACCAGCTTAGGTTTACTTGATTATCCATGCATCATTTTTTTTTGAAAATTGTGAGTATCAAATTGCTACTGTCGCGTGTTTAGTAGAATCTGCAAAAAAATGATGTGAAGCAAAAAAAAAAATATACGGAAAGCAATAGCCATCAAATCACCGTTTTGGTTAACTATAGACCCGATATAGTCCGGCTATGCACTTCTATAAAAAAAAAAAATTTGAATTTGGTTGCATGTCATTTTTGCCAAAATAACTTGCAAGATGTATGATATTCCATCATGTAAGCAAAGTCAACAGTGATTACAAGGTGTTTGCTTTCATTTCTTTGACATGTTCATGTTCTAGATGACTAGTCTATTCTTGGGCTATGGGTTAGGCGGCTATTAAATTTTCATTGACAGCTCAAATTTAGCCTTGTTTTAGCCCAGACGTCAGGGCCATGTTTGGACAGCTATAATCTTTTAAGCGCAAAATTGCTTGCTGGGTAATCAGAAACCATGACAACAAACAATGAACAAGAACTCAGGCAACGACTGTGACAAAGAAAACCATGACTAGAAACTAAACAGAACAATACAATGAAACTATTAATCTAAGATATGATAATAAAATCAAACATGACTGTGACATAATGTCCCTGCACCCGAAACACGTCCTCGCGCTGCAGAAGTCCAACAGAGAATGGGGATGGGAATGGAGGATCACATCTGACAGGGAATAGTGAGTGAGTCAGATCTAGGAAATCCCTTGTGTGATCCTCAAGGGACCGTTCTCCTTGCTCTAGCAGGAGCAGATGGAGACCGTAAATTCATGATCTTTCATTTAAATCTCTGAGTTCTCAATTTCTGAGAAATTTATGACAATATCCTTATACCAGAATATCAGCATCTGTACCAAATTGCATGTTTTTGTTTTGGCCTCTGAATAAAACTGAGCTGTCTTTTCCTGCATATCTCACTATATCTGAGCCATAAACAAAATACACATATGCAAACTGGTTTTGTCCTATAAATACCAGATGAAAAAGCCCATAAACAAAGATAAAGGTGTGGTCTCACACAACTGTGTTTTTCATGTGTGTAGAGCAGCATCCCATCGAGTATGCTATCGACGGCACTAACAGATGGTGGCAGAGCCCGAGCATCATGAACGGGATGGACTACCATTACGTCACTGTGACTCTGGACCTGCAGCAGGTAAACCACAACAACGGCGCACAGTCACAGCCCTGACTCTCCAACAGCCAATCAGAATGGATCGTGAGGTTTCTCTAGCCATTCCATATAGCCATAGGTCATTTGCATATTCAAATGCTCGAGCTCTTTAAAGCAGGATGGATTCTGATTGGCTGTCAATGTTTTTATTGTTCATCAGCTGGGGAAAAAATGTTCTGAAAGTGATTCCAATGATGCTCACTATTCTCATAGAATTAGAATAATTATGAACTATTTCTCTGCCAGCTTTTTTTTTTTTTGAGTCACTGCCAGTATTTTTGATAATTTTCACAAATGTTTCATGGCATCAAGTTGTATGAATATCTCAATATGCAATATATCAAAAGAAAAGAGCCTCTGCTTTTAAACAAAAGAATCCATTTTATTCTAGCTTCATGCATTCCTTTTTTTATGAACACTTGAATGTGGGTAAGTTTCATAAAAAAGCAACATTTTGAGCGAAAATCTAATTTTTGTCAAAGACTACATCCAGATGGGATTGAGAAGGATGATCAAAACACAGATGGAGCAGATGGAGTCCATCAACAGTCCTATAGCCCTATTTTAATTTATATGCTGTTTAATGTTGATGATCGTGTTATTTTACATATGCATACGATTACATATGCTATCGCTTGTTTATGCTTCTTCTTCGCCTGTGTTTTGATCAGGAGATTCTGTACTCTTTAAGAAGATGTGTAATAGCGCCCCCTACCATATAACAGTGAAAACACGGAAAGCCCGACATTTCCATGAATGGCGGAGAAAGAGTTAAAAATGTAGAGTTAGTAGTAGTTTTCATCTTTGTTGTGAACAGGCCTGCAACTTTTTAGCCTGAAACGCAATTTAAAGACCCCCTGTGGTGAGTTTAATGTTGTTTATGTGCCTATGTGATGTTTTTAATATGATTTCAGATTCATGTGCAAATTCATGTCAACACCATTGCTGAGTATGTTCTCTCAAAAACACGGTTTGAAATCGCTGGTGTTTCTGATGTCACAAACATGTAACCAATCACGTCAATGTGTGGGCGGGGCTTTAGCATATCATTAACTATTCTCTGAAGCAGGGAGTCTCAAGAGAAGCAGGTTATCCTGGTTTATTTTTCTGTTGATATGAAAAATCGGCTATATTTAGCAATATAGCGGGTGAATTATGTATATGATGTATATTATGATGTTATGATGAACTATATGCCTTTCTCCACTGACGTTCTGTGATGTTCAAAGCGTTTCTAAGGAAGGCTGAGATGGCGAACGGGAACATGCTAACATTAGCAACACATTATTAGCTGTTTGATAGCGTAGTCAAGCTAAAGGCTAATCATATTAATTCCCGGTATGTGTCCGATGCTGTAGAGAGCGATACCATTGTGCAGCGTTCACTACAGTAAAGTTGAGCGAGTCTGGGCTGATGCGAGCGAGTGGAGGCGGGGCTCATTTGCATATCCATGAATCTGTGCATACTAAATGAAGCAAGGGTGTCGAGTTACATTCAAGCTATTTAAAAAAAAAAAACGTTTAAATATGTCATTTTGTTGATAAAAGATGAGTTTTAAGGGATAAAATTATTGACTACAGGGGGACTTTAAAGATGAATAGGCTATCTAAAATATTTAGGCATTTATCTAATGTTTTTAAAGGTATAGTTGAAAATTCTGTCATAATTTCATTTTATTCCCACCTGTTTGACTTTCCTCCTTTTGCAGAACAATAGAGAATTGTTTTAACCGGATTTTAAGTATTTTTTACGCAAATACAATGTTAAATAGACACAACACCATAACAAACCTTCATAAAAAGGGTCTATGCAAATGTACTATAGATTACAGTCCAGTTATGAAATATTGTTCAATTATAATTTCCTTATCTTTTTTATTTTTAATGCTAATCAGGAATGAAAAGGTCCCTTGCTCTTTCGTGAGGCGCTGCAGTCTTGAAAAGCGTCTCTATTCACTCTCTCGGCCCCTCTGTTCTTCTCCTCTGGTCGTATGTGTGTGTACAGAAGCAGTGGCAGGTTAACTCTGGCAGAACAGTGAAATGCAGCAGAGTTGAATGACTTGCAGTAGTGTGTGGGCAGAATGCTCCCATCAGCCCTTATTACACGCTGATCTGAGGCCAGCGTGAGCACTGCCGCCCAGCCGCAGGAAATTACACAAACACCTACAGACACGCAATTAATGCAGTCAACAGATGACACCGGGTGCAGGGCGGGCAGAATGAGAAGCGACGTGCAAATTAATAAATGGGAGGCAAAATGATATGAAAAAATAGCAGCACAGAGAGTAATGGAATGAGTTTGTAGCATGATTCTGTTAGATAGGATGATATATGCATCTTGTTTACTGTACCTTTCATCAAATAAATGCAGACTTTCAAACACATTAAAAAATCTGGACCCACTTATATTAGGTGGCCTTAACTACTATGTACTAACATTTAAATTAATCATTTGATACAATACACTTGTTGTGTACATACATGTTTTTACATTGTACTTACATTTAAAAAATTACCTGCATGTAATAACATCTGTAATTAATTTCTGTAGTTACATTTATAATTACACTGTTGACACTTCCCTTACGCCTAACTTTACCCTTAAACTTACCCACACCACCACACCTGTCCCTAACTTTACCCTTAAACTTACCCACACCACCACACCTGTCCCTAACTTTACCCTTAAACTTACCCATACCACCACAACTGTCCCTAACTTTACCCTTAAACTTACCCATACCACCACACCTGTCCCTAACTCTACCCTTAAACTTACTCATACCACCACACCTGTCCCTAACTTTACCCTTAAACTTACCCACACCACCACACCTGTCCCTAACTTTACCCTTAAACTTACCCACACCACCACACCTGTCCCTAACTTTACCCTTAAACTTACCCATACCACCACAACTGTCCCTAACTTTACCCTTAAACTTACCCATACCACCACACCTGTCCCTAACTCTACCCTTAAACTTACCCATACCACCACACCTGTCCCTAACTCTACCCTTAAACTTACTCATACCACCACACCTGTCCCTAACTCTACCCTTAAACTTACCCACACCACCACACCTGTCCCTAACTTTACCCTTAAACTTACCCATACCACCACACCTGTCCCTAACTTTACCCTTAAACTTACCCACACCACCACACCTGTCCCTAACTCTACCCTTAAACTTACCCACACCACCACACCTGTCCCTAACTTTACCCTTAAACTTACCCACACCACCACACCTGTCCCTAACTTTACCCTTAAACTTACCCATACCACCACACCTGTCCCTAACTCTACCCTTAAACTTACTCATACCACCACACCTGTCCCTAACTTTACCCTTAAACTTACCCACACCACCACACCTGTCCCTAACTCTACCCTTAAACTTACTCATACCACCACACCTGTCCCTAACTTTACCCTTAAACTTACCCATACCACCACACCTGTCCCTAACTTTACCCTTAAACTTACCCATACCACCACACCTGTCCCTAACTCTACCCTTAAACTTACTCATACCACCACACCTGTCCCTAACTTTACCCTTAAACTTAACCATACCACCACACCTGTCCCTAACTCTACCCTTAAACTTACTCATACCACCACACCTGTCCCTAACTTTACCCTTAAACTTACCCACACCACCACACCTGTCCCTAACTCTACCCTTAAACTTACTCATACCACCACACCTGTCCCTAACTTTACCCTTAAACTTACCCATACCACCACACCTGTCCCTAACTTTACCCTTAAACTTAACCATACCACCACACCTGTCCCTAACTCTACCCTTAAACTTACTCATACCACCACACCTGTCCCTAACTTTACCCTTAAACTTAACCATACCACCACACCTGTCCCTAACTCTACCCTTAAACTTACTCATACCACCACACCTGTCCCTAACTTTACCCTTAAACTTACCCATACCACCACACCTGTCCCTAACTTTACCCTTAAACTTACCCATACCACCACACCTGTCCCTAACATTACCCTTAAACTTACCCATACCACCACACCTGTCCCTAACTTTACCCTTAAACTTACCCATAACTTTACTCTTATCTCACCTCAGCAAAAGTGCTTTGCGATACAATATGAACACAATAAGTACATTGTACTTATGTTTTAATGTAAGTACGTAGTAGTTAAGGCCACCTAATATAAAGTGGGACCAAAAATCTTACTGACCCAAAACGTTTGTGTATAATGGAGCTTGATAGCCCCAGTTCTCAGTCATTTTCATTAAATGAAAAAATGTCATGTCATATTCATAATATTCCATAATATTCACCTAAATATTTAAGGAATAAAGTCTTTGAAAAGCATGAGGGTGATAAATAATGACAGGATGTTCATTTGAGGGGGAACTATACCTTTAATTCCTGCACTGTTGAGAGAGAGAGAGAGAGAGAGAGACAGAGAGAGAGAGAGACAGAGAGAGAGAGAGACAGAGAGAGAGACAGACAGACAGACAGACAGAGGGTTGCTCAACAGTTGACTACATGATCACAGATTTAGATCTATTCTCTTTCAGAGCATTCACACTCAAACCACTAACACCCCTGTCAGATCACAGCCAAATTACTGTGTATCTAAAAAGGACAGAAAATACTAACATACATCCACAACCCAGTAAGCTGTACAACATTAGAGAGAAATACAGATGGACACAAAACAGCACAGAAAAATATGTGGCAGCAATGGACCATCCAAAAGTCTGCTCACTTATCGACAATTTCCTCTGCAGAGTTTATCCTCACGATGGAGATGGTGTAAATATGGCCGTGGAGAACATAAATTATATATTTGATTATTTGGCCACTTTATCTAATCTCAAATCCTCTAAGAAAATCCCTAAAACATGCAAAATCAACTAAAAACTATTGAAGAATCTTTACATTCTAACAAATTCTGGGACAACTGGAATTCTCTGAATAAAAAATAACATGAACACACAGCCATACAAAACAGAGACACCTGGAAAAATCACTTTGAACAACTTTATAGCGAAATAAAAATGAACCCAGAACAAAGAAGGGCTTCCTATTCCATCAAAAAATCAATCCAATTTGAAATAGCAATCAGAATCTGGCTCAAAATATTCCAATCAGTCACAGAACCCATTGCACTATATGGCAGTGAAGTGTGAGTCCTCTCCTAAACCATGAATTTGAGAAATGGGACAAAAACCCAGTAGAAGCCCTGCATGCTGAGTTCTGTAAGAGTATCCTGAGAGTACAGAGGAACACGCCGAACAACGCATGCAGGGCAGAATTAGGCCAATACCCTCTACTAATCCACATTGAGAAACGAGCCATCACATTTTGGAAACATCTAATAATGAGTGACCCCAACTCTTATCATTTTAAAGCCCTTAAAAACCTTGAAGTGAACACTGAGAAGAGTCCCCTGATTCAGCTGATCCTGAAGCTGCAAAAACAAACTAACACGACTAACAACAGCCAGCCTCAGGACACAGACACACTCATCCACACAATCCGGCCCAACCAAATTATAAAAGCACAAAGAGAAAATTACCTATCTTATTGGAATGAAACAACACAAAAACAAAGCAAATTACAATGTTATTTGGCCCTAAACAGAGACTACACGACAGCAGAATACCTGAGCACAGTCAGAGACCACAAACTGGGGAAAAACATGATAAGGTACAGACTGAGTGACCACACACACACACACACACATGAGGTACAGACTGAGTGACCACACACACTGGCTATAGAGAAGGGCAGATACAGACAGAACTGGCTGCCCAGAGAGAGCAGGTTATGCCTGTACACACACACACACACACACACACACAGAGCTGGCTGCCCAGAGAGAGCAGGTTATGCCTGTACACACACACACACACACACACACAGAGCTGGCTGCCCAGAGAGAGCAGGTTATGCCTGTACACACACACACACACACACAGAGCTGGCTGCCCAGAGAGAGCAGGTTATGCCTGTACTGTAGCCAGAGAAATAGAAACAGAGCTGCACTTCATATCCACCTGCCCTAATTATAATGACATTCGAAAACACAATGAACTCACACAAACTCTTGTACATACACATATGCAAACACACACACACCACGAAAATTACACTGTTTTCCCCCCCTCTTTTTTTCCCCCACCCCCTGTTTTTCCACACTTGTTAAATACTTCTACTTTGTTCATTTTTATGTTGTTTATTTATGCTCATATAAATGCTTTGGCAATACAATGTACAATTTGTTATGCCAATAAAACTCTTTTGAATTTGAATTTGAATTTGAATTGAGTGAGAGAGAGAGAGAAAGAGAGAGAGAGAAGACAAATGAGTGTGACAGGGTTTGAGTATTCATTAGAGGGGCTGTAGAGGACATTTAGTGTTAATAAATCAGACGAGAGTGTGTGTAATTACTGACGGCAATCACACGTACAGCATCGGGCCACGACTGCCATCTTACCATCACTCAGTCCCTGACAGCCTGTCATCATGATGACAAACGTGCGCTAACACATCCCAGCGCTGAGCTCCAGAGCCAAACCCGTCTGAACGGAGGAAATTGATTCGATTGAATTAAGCGGTTATTTATAAACTGCAGGCTGATATGCACACGCGTTTATGTGCAATGTGTCTTAGATGTTTTGTGCACAGTGCAAATGCATTTCATCATCAGAAGAGTCTGCTTGAACTGAGCATGTGCAGATTGTCCACATTTTATAGCCTTACACACATTTGCACATTTTGTTTTTCAGGCTCCGTCTGATCATACTGCAGTCTAATGATTGTGCATGAGCTTCAGTGTGTGTGTGTGTGTCTGTGTGTGTGTGTCTGTGAGAGAGTGCAAGTTTGAGTGTGTGAGTGTGTGAGTGTGTGAGTGTGTGAGTGTGTGAGTGAGTGAGAGTGAGTGAGTCTGAGAGAGAATTAAGTGTGTGTGTGTGTGAGAAAGTGCGAGTGCGAGTGTGAGTATGAGTATGAGAGAGTGTGTGAGAGAGTGTGTGTGTGTGTGAGAGAAGTGTGTGTGTGTGTGAGAGAGAGAGAGAAAGAAAGAGAGCGCGAGTGTGAGTGTGTGTGTGTGTGTGCGAGTTTGAGTGTGTGTGTGTGAGAGAGTGAGAGTGTGTGTGTGTGTGTGTGTGTGTGTGTGTGTGAGAGAGAGTGTGTGAGTGTGTGTGTGTGAGTGTTTGTGTGTGAGTGAGCGAGCGAGAGTGTGTGTGTGTGTGAGAGAGTGTGTGTGAGTGAGATGTTCCAATCACTACAGATGTTCATCTGACCTCAATACTCTTTAGAAATGTGAATAATCATAATAAAGCAAACACATGTGCAAATACACACACACACACACACACACACACACACACACACACACACACACACACACAATAACTATTTACTATTTTATGAGCACATTTGACAGAAAATCGGGCTGTTCATGGAAACTCCTGTTAGATGTGCATCTCTGAATGAGGAACAGAGAGGAAAAGGGTCGGAGTTTATTGAAGGGTCACCTGCTAATCTAGCTTGATAATTAAGTGTCTTTAGAGAAAAAATCAAAATTATTATTATTATAATTTTTTATTTTTTTTAAAGCAAAATGTTGTTTACCGAAGTAGTGGTCTGTGAATCATTAAAATATTTCCTGGACAAAACTCCCACAGTAAAGAGAACAAATGGAGACAATAAAATCCCCAAGTTAAACAAATGCTGAAATGGAAACAATATCCAGATGTTTGGTCTCATTTGGTTCAATTATCAGGAAGTGGAAATTCAACCACCTACACGGCTTTCAGAACACATTCGCCCAGAATCCTCTGCAAAAACTGCAATGACACTTGAGAGGAGAGCCAGTGATCACTTTAAGAGTTTAGATGTGAACGAGAAGGCATCGCAGGGACCGCTCCTGTGTGCTTAGATGAGATTAACACACACACGTCAAGCTTATTATGCATAGCTGTTTTCTGTGGCTGTGTGAGACTTCCGATTCATTGGCCGCTACACATACATAACTAGAAGAGTAACAAAGTGCAGTAAACAGTAAAACTATTTGCACTACAAAGCAGGGTTTTAATAATTGTATTGTTGGTCACACTTTAATGTAGGGTCCAATTCTCACAATTAACTATGACTTTTACCTCAACAAACTCCTAATTACTGCTTATTAATAGTTAGTAAGGTAGTTGATCGTTTATGTATTGGTCGGGATGTAGAATATGATCATGCAGAATAAGGCATTAATATGTGCTTTATAAGTACTAATAAACAGACAATATACTAGTGATATGCATGATAATAAGCAACTAGTTGGACCCTAAACTAAAGTGTTACCAACAGTAAAATTATTTAAAGGCTGTTATCTGAAGCAGATAAAGTTTGCTTTCACGGCTTCTCTCTTTCGCTCACAAGACCAGCAAAATATGGTGTTTTATGCTTCATTATTCATTATCATTCCTAAATCATGGGCAACTGACAAGCAGACGCCTGGAGGAGCAGGTGTTCGGTTTATTCAGTGTGCTACATTATTGCATTACTAAAATAATTAAGCTACATTTTACTTTGTATGGAAGATACACAGATCAGGCATTACATTATGATATAATATTGTGTTGGCCCCTCTTTTGCTGCCAAAACAGCCCTGACCCGTCGAGGCATGGACTCCACTAGACCCCTGAAGGTGTGCTGTGGTATCTGGCACCAAGATATTAGTAGCAGATCCTTTAAGTTGCGAGGTGCGGCCTCCATGGATCAGACTTGTTTGTTCAGCACATCCCACAGATGCTCGATTGGATTGAGATCTGGGGAATTTGGAGGCCAAGTCAACACCTCAAACTCGTTGTTGTGCTCCTCAAACCATTCCTGAAGCATTTGTGCTTTGTGTCAGGAGCATTATCCTGCTGAAAGAGCCACATCCACCAGGGAATACCGTTTCCATGAAAGGCTGTACATGGTCTCAACAATGCTTAGGTAGGTGGTACGTGTCAAAGTAACATCCACATGGATGGCAGGACCCAAGGTTTCCCAGCAGAACATTGCCCAAAGCATCACACTGCCTCCGCCGGCTTGCCTTCTTCCCATAGTGCATCCTGGTGTCATGTGTTCCCCAGGTAAGCCACGCACACGTGATGTAAAAGAACACGTGATTCATCAGTCCAGGCCACCTTCTTCCATTGCTCCGTGGTCCAGTTCTGATGCTCATGTGCCACTGTTGGTGCTTTCGGCGGTGGACAGGGGTCAGCATGGGCACCCTGACTGGTCAGCGGCTATGCAGCCCCATACGCAACAAACTGAGATGCACTGTGTATTCTGACACCTTTCTATCAGAACCAGCATTAACTTCTGGAGCAATTTTAGCTCCAGTAGCTCGTCTGTTTGATCAGACCACACGGGCCAGCCTTCACTCCTCACGTGCATCAATGAGCCTTGGCCACCCATGACCCTGTCTCCGGTTCTCCACTGTTCCTTCCTTGGAGCACTTTTGATAGATCCTGACCACTGCAGACCGGGAACACCCCACAAGAGCTGCAGTTTTGGAGATGCTCTGACCCAGTCGTCTAGCCATCACAATTTGGCCCTTGTCAAACT
This sequence comes from Rhinogobio ventralis, assembly GCA_039654625.1. NCBI lineage: Eukaryota > Metazoa > Chordata > Actinopteri > Cypriniformes > Gobionidae > Rhinogobio > Rhinogobio ventralis. Next base: position 1,283,535 of record CM077210.1, on the reverse strand, counting down.
CGCTCAAATCCTTACGCTTGCCCATTTTTCCTGCTTCTAACACATCAACTTTGAGGAGAAAATGTTCACTTGCTACCTAATATATCCCACCCACTAACAGGAGCCGTGAGGAAGACATCATCAGTGTTACTCACTTCACCTGTCAGTGGTCATAATGTTATGCCTGATCAGTGTATGTATTAATTGAAAAATGCAGTTGTCTCAAACCACATCCTAATATCCTATAAGAAAACTTTCTGCATTTTTACAATAAAATAATATATATATATTTTTAATTAACTATTTATTTTTATGCCCTTTTTACAAATGAGGACATCCCCAAAAGGAGATTTTGGGAGTTTTTGTCAGCTTTAGCTCACTTTCGGTACAGATTTGTCCCCAAAATATGGTTTAGTAGGCACACACACAGAGACACACAGACACACACACATGAACCCAGAACGAAGATTCAGAGACCGTGCTTGGCTTAAATCATGTTTTTCTCCCTCTTTTTTCCTGTCAAAATGACAGTGTTTCTGTAAACACTTGAGAAAAGAAAAAAAACATTTGGCCTTTGTGTATCACATTTTATTATACACCAGTTATCGCTAAAAGATTTTCTCAAGATGTGCATGTTTTGAAATAAAAATATTTACAAAAAATAAATAATGGATTTGTAAGCCAATAAATGGCCGAAATCTTTTTTTAAATATATTTTAGCATAAGCTTGAGTTGAAATTTGTTGAGTCAAATTATGCAGCATGATGCCGGATCCAGTATGATATCAGGAAAATTAGACAATGGCAAAACAACATTTTCACTCCCAAGTGTTTACCCTTCTGGCTTCTCAGTTAATAAACGTTTGCTGGAGTTTGTTCATCTGAAATGAAAGTTATTGAAGCCTCCGAGAATAATGTTTGACAGAGGAGATGTGACACGCAGAGAATACACTGTCATCTGTGTGTGAGAGAGAGGGAGCGAAGAGGATATATCTCTGTGTGTGTGTGTGTGTGTGTGTGTGTGTAGGAGGCAGGGTCTTGAGGCCAGCGCACACAGTCAGATAAGGGAGTCACATCTGTGTTTGAGTCGTGCCATTTCTGACAGGTTGTGGGTTATGACACGTTTTTTATAGCTCTTCTTCTCTCTGTCATATACTGCAGGGATGGTTGTTTGTCTTCTATGAAATCTGTGGCCTTTGCTTGTGAGAGCCGCTGCGGTAAATGAACACCTGAGGGCAGCTGCTGATGCTGTTCATTGAGCACTGTCCACACACACACGTACACACTCACACAGGTACAGAAATAAAGTATTTAAATGTAAAATATATTCTTTATTGTATGAATTAAATATACATTAACTCTGTCTGTTTTACACATTGTTATTTTCAACAAACTATATAATAGATGCGTTGTCAGATTTGAGATGAAGCGCGGTGCAAGTGCGTGCCGAACCTTGGAAAGAGAACAGTACAGTTTGATTTTTTTTACACAGAACTGTTACACCCCTAGACATTATACAACTCAGTGCTTTCACAAAGTTAATTAATAAACCATTGGGTTGTTATATCTGCCTTTTTCCTGCTATAGCCGATGTGCCGATGGTTTTAAATTGATCGTAAATATACATGTAAATATCGGCAGCTGATACATTGGTGCATTTCTAGCTAAAATGCATTCTCTTAAACCAGTTTAACATTAAACATTAAACATTATTTACACGGTTAAAGAGTTGATTCTCATGCTAAACATGAAACATAAAATTCCAAATAACGAGTTGGATGTATGACGGAGTATTTCTGTGCCAAATACACTCCTTAAGGATTCAACAAGTTTCGGAAAGTTTTTTTTGAGTATGGCCCTGTATGACATCATAAAGGGTGGAATTCTTTATATGGGCACTTCTCCTGGATGAGTGCGCACACACACACACACACATATCACCCAGAGTGAGAGCAAGAGCGCGTCCATCAACGAGCTTCGTTCGGGTTACGGGAGCCGTCGGCGGCGCTGGCGTTGTGTTTTTAGACACGAGATCAACAATGTCACTAAAGAAGTGTGTTTCTGGTGTGAGGGAAAGATCACCTTGTTCAGCTTCCCAAATAACCCAGCGTTGAGGGAACAGTGGATGCAGTTTGTGTTTCTGGAGTTCTGCAGCGCAGTGAAAGTTCTTTCACGGTGAGTGAAACTGCATCAAATGTGTGTGTTTTGTTGGCGATCGGCGTATAGTGAATCGAGAGTTATCCACATGCCATGATGCGTGTGTGTGCGTGTGTGTAGCTCCGCCCACTGCACACCTCCACGAGCTCGGCTGTTTTCTGAAAGAATCGGTACAGTGTATCTGTCTTTTATAAATATGATAAAACTAAAGACTCTTGGGAGATATGAAGGATCAACACTACTCTATAGATACTCAAGATTAACATGAGACTGTGTGTGTTATGCCCCCTTTAAACATAAACATTGAGAGCGGTCTGCTCAGATCTGTCAACCTCTATCAGAGTTTGGGGTGTGGTTACTGTAGCAGACAGAGAGTTTGGGGTGTGGCTACTGTAGAAGACTGAGACTTTGGGGTGTGGCTACTGTAGCAGACTGAGAGTTTGGGGTGTGGCTACTGTAGCAGACAGAGAGTTTGGGGTGTGGCTACTGTAGCAGACTGAGAGTTTGGGGCGTGGCTACTGTAGCAGACTGAGACTTTGGGGCGTGGCTACTGTAGTAGACTGAGACTTTGGGGTGTGGCTACTGTAGCAGACTGAGAGTTTGGGGTGTGGCTACTGTAGCAGACTGAGAGTTTGGGGTGTGGCTACTGTGGCAGACAGAGAGTTTGGGGCGTGGCTACTGTAGCAGACTGAGACTTTGGGGTGTGGCTACTGTAGCAGACTGAGACTTTGGGGTGTGGCTACTGTAACAGGCTGAGACTTTGGGGTGTGGCTACTGTAAGTCAACTCAAGTCAAGTCAACTTTATTTATATAGTACTTTTTACAATGCAGATTGTTTCAAAGCAGCTTCACAGTGTTAAACAGGAAAATAATGAACAGAATTTGATTCAGCTGTACAGCCGCTCTGGAGAAAACAGTGATGTCATCCAGCTCATTTCAATTATCATATATATTCAAGTAATGTGGTTGACATAGTTAATTTAGTTTAGTAATTAAATTTATTTGGATATTTATTTGAATATCCAACTGAGCAAGCCACTGTAGCAGACTGAGAGATTGGGGTGTGGCTACTGTAGCAGACTGAGAGTTTGGGGTGTGGCTACTGTAGCAGACTGAGAGTTTGGGGTGTGGCTACTGTATCAGACTGAGAGTTTGAGGTGTGGCTACTGTATCAGACTGAGAGTTTGAGGTGTGGCTACTGTATCAGACTGAGAGTTTGGGGTGTGGCTACTGTATCAGACTGAGAGTTTGGGGTGTGGCTACTGTATCAGACTGAGAGTTTGGGGTGTGGCTACTGTAGCAGACTGAGAGTTTGGGGTGTGGCTACTGTATCAGACTGAGAGTTTGATGTGTGGCTACTGTATCAGACTGAGAGTTTGGGGTGTGGCTACTGTATCAGACTGAGAGTTTGGGGTGTGGCTACTGTAGCAGACTGAGAGTTTGGGGTGTGGCTACTGTATCAGACTGAGAGTTTGATGTGTGGCTACTGTATCAGACTGAGAGTTTGAGGTGTGGCTACTGTATCAGACTGAGAGTTTGGGGTGTGGCTACTGTATCAGACTGAGAGTTTGGGGTGTGGCTACTGTATCAGACTGAGAGTTTGGGGTGTGGCTACTGTATCAGACTCTCAGACTGAGAGTTTGGGGTCTGGCTACTGTAGCAGACTGAGAGTTTGGGGTGTGGCTACTGTAGCAGACTGAGAGTTTGGAGTGTGGCTACTGTATCAGACTGAGAGTTTGGGGTGTGGCTACTGTATCAGACTGAGACTTTGGAGTGTGGCTACTGTAGCAGACTGAGAGTTTGGGGTGTGGCTACTGTATCAGACTGAGAGTTTGAGGTGTGGCTACTGTAGCAGACTGAGAGTTTGGGGTGTGGCTACTGTATCAGACTGAGAGTTTGGGGTGTGGCTACTGTAGCAGACTGAGAGTTTGGGGTGTGGCTACTGTAGCAGACTGAGAGTTTGGGGTGTGGCTACTGTAGCAGACTGAGAGTTTGGGGTGTGGCTACTGTATCAGACTGAGAGTTTGAGGTGTGGCTACTGTAGCAGACTGAGAGTTTGGGGTGTGGCTACTGTATCAGACTGAGAGTTTGGGGTCTGGCTACTGTAGCAGACTGAGAGTTTGAGGTGTGGCTACTGTATCAGACTGAGAGTTTGGGGTGTGGCTACTGTAGCAGACTGAGAGTTTGGGGTGTGGCTACTGTATCAGACTGAGAGTTTGAGGTGTGGCTACTGTATCAGACTGAGAGTTTGGGGTGTGGCTACTGTATCAGACTGAGAGTTTGGGGTGTGGCTACTGTAGCAGACTGAGAGTTTGGGGTGTGGCTACTGTATCAGACTGAGAGTTTGAGGTGTGACTACTGTAGCAGACTGAGAGTTTGGGGTGTGGCTACTGTATCAGACTGAGAGTTTGGGGTGTGGCTACTGTATCAGACTGAGAGTTTGGGGTGTGGCTACTGTATCAGACTGAGAGTTTGAGGTGTGGCTACTGTATCAGACTGAGAGTTTGGGGTGTGGCTACTGTATCAGACTGAGAGTTTGGGGTGTGGCTACTGTAGCAGACTGAGAGTTTGGGGTGTGGCTACTGTATCAGACTGAGAGTTTGAGGTGTGGCTACTGTAGCAGACTGAGAGTTTGGGGTGTGGCTACTGTATCAGGCTGAGAGTTTGGGGTGTGGCTACTGTAGCAGACTGAGAGTTTGGGGTGTGGCTACTGTATCAGACTGAGAGTTTGAGGTGTGGCTACTGTATCAGACTGAGAGTTTGGGGTGTGGCTACTGTATCAGACTGAGAGTTTGAGGTGTGGCTACTGTATCAGACTGAGAGTTTGGGGTGTGGCTACTGTATCAGACTGAGAGTTTGGGGTGTGGCTACCGTATCAGACTGAGAGTTTGGGGTGTGGCTACTGTATCAGACTGAGAGTTTGAGGTGTGGCTACTGTAGCAGACTGAGAGTTTGGGGTGTGGCTACTGTATCAGGCTGAGAGTTTGGGGTGTGGCTACTGTAGCAGACTGAGAGTTTGGGGTGTGGCTACTGTATCAGACTGAGAGTTTGAGGTGTGGCTACTGTATCAGACTGAGAGTTTGGGGTGTGGCTACTGTATCAGACTGAGAGTTTGGGGTGTGGCTACTGTATCAGACAGAGTTTGGGGTGTGGCTACTGTATCAGACTGAGAGTTTGGGGTGTGGCTACTGTAGCAGACTGAGAGTTTGGGGTGTGGCTACTGTATCAGACTGAGAGTTTGGGGTGTGGCTACTGTAGCAGACTGAGAGTTTGGGGTGTGGCTACTGTATCAGACTGAGAGTTTGGGGTGTGGCTACTGTATCAGACTGAGAGTTTGAGGTGTGGCTAATGTAGCAAGTGGAGCCAGAGGCTGTTTAGCCGTTGTGGGACAATGACTGACATTCAGCTTTGGTTACAGAAGTGCAAACCAAAATTCGCTGCATTTAGACCACCAAATCAAACGGTCACCAAACGAACATCATCATGCATCAGCCTGTCAAAGTAAATTTGTCATAATGCTCACTGTACATTATTACATTTGTTACATGACTGTTTACATAATAAATACAAGGACATGAAATAGATGTATTTATTATGTGAGAAGAAAGAGAGTCTGTTAAATTCATGTACATCCCAATTTGGTAATGTACAAAGCAGATTGTAAATGAATGTTCAATAATTCAGTGGTCCCGAGTAAATTAATACCCCAGCTCTGCAGTGTTGCCCTGGACATTATTCATATCTGACCACTGAATATGTGTATATGTTTAAGAGTGTTGAGTTACAGTGTGTCTTTCATAGTTTAGTCAGGTGATTGTGCTGTTCAGACGTCCTTGCGTCGCTCCCGCCTCACCTCTCTCTTAACACAGCACACAAAACAGCATTGTGCCGCGAGAACGGGCGTCCAGAGCTTTGCTGTAAGAGACGGTAACATAAGCCGGTTATCTGCTGGAGATGAAAGAGTATGTGTGTTTCTCATGGGGCAGTGTTAGCTAAAAAGGTAACAGAAATGAATAGAGACTTCAGCCTAGCTTTTGTTTCCCCCGTTTCTCATGTTTTCTTTTTATTCAGGTCAGCTCTTCAGGTAAGCTGGAATGTCACTGCGCCCGAAGCTTTCTGAAGGCCGCCGAGAACCTGTCAGGGACTGTGTTTAACTTGTCACACCGTCCTCATTCAGTGTGTGTGTGCACACGTGTGCCTCGAGTCTTTTGCTGCTGAATAAAAGACTGTGGAATCATAGGAATCAAGTTTTACTTTTCTGCTTTTCTCAGATATTCCCTTTCATTTCTGTTCTCCTGTTAGAAGTTCATCCATTATGAGAGTCTGCTGCCAGCTTTATCACATATCATATTTATGCTTGTGTAATGGTGTTTTGTGTTTGACGGTAATTATTAAAAATATTTCAGAAACATTTCTGATTATTATCTATTTTGAAAACAGTTTTGCTGCTATTTTAGAGGAAGATTCTAAAGATTTTACAGATTCTGACAGGGCTATATGAAGTTTGTATGTATATTTAAGTAAATGTTTGCGAGAATATTAATGTTCTCTTCTCACACAGATCTTCCAGATCGCTTATGTGATCCTGAAGGCTGCGAACTCGCCTCGGCCTGGAAACTGGATTCTGGAACGTTCTCTGGACGGTGAAACATTCACGCCGTGGCAGTATTACGCTATAACAGACACGGAGTGCTTCACGCGCTTCAACATCACCCCCAGAACAGGCCCGCCATCCTACACGCATGATGATGAGGTCATCTGTACCTCCTTCTACTCGAAAATCCATCCTCTGGAGAACGGCGAGGTGAGAAACACCTGGACTCATGGGTCAACAGAATTAAGTAGCCTAATGAGAAGGTTTTAATGCCAGGATTGACTTCTGAAGGGGTCATATCATCATTCTAGCTTTTTTTCTTTAAATTCATTATTATGTTAATCAAAGTTTCATAATTCAGATTTCCATTCCCATTTATATACACACGTAGTACCATAATGATGAGCAAAAAACAAACAGCTAGACAGAAAGAGAAAACTTCAAAATAACTAAAACAATAACCATTTCTAACAACAAGCACCTTAATGCAACACATTACGACAATCCTCCCAAACAGAATATCACAAAATAATGGTTAAAACCATTAAAGAAAAGGACAAACATTAAACTCTTCATGAAGACCATTAGGTGATACTCCAAAAGTGTCCAAAGTAGAAATCCAATAAGCTTCACACTTTAAAAGCAAATTGTTTATATGACCCCCACTCTGTTGCCGTTTTACCACCTTTTCTGACCTCGTGTTATAAATGGCTGCCCAGACAGCAACATAGTGTCGGCCCAGATGCAGGCCACATCTGGTATATGTGGATTCAACACGTACCAGATACCACGTACCACATGGGTAATTTGACCGTACATTATCCCATTTAGTACCACCTGACTACTTACCGAATAAATAACTGGACGTAAAATCTATTAAAATTTTGTATTGGATTTATTTCGCTATAATGTACACATATGAGTTTTGGAATGCCATGAGTCAGAGAAGAATATGAGAGAATAAATGATGAATAAATTTCATTTTTGAGCAAACTGTCTCTTTAAAGGGTCCATAACATCTCTGTCTCCTATAGAGCAGTAATGCATCCTTCATATCTCAGAACAGTCTTTAGTTTGATCATATTTATAAAAGACAGATACACTATACCGATTCTTTCAGAAAACCGCCGTTGAGGCATGCAGTGAGCGGAGCTATAGACACACACACACTCACACGTTGGGTTTTCATGTTTTATGGGGACTTTCCATAGACATAATGGTTTTTATACTGTATAAACTCTATATATGATCCCCTTTACACTACCCCTGCCCCTAAACCTACCCATCACACACACACACACACACTACCCCTACCCCTAAACCTAAACCTACCCATCACAGGAAACATTCTGCATTTTTACATTTTCAAAAAACATCACTTAGTATGAGTTATAAGCTTTTTTCCTCATGGGGACCAAAAATGTCCCCACAAGGACAAGGATTTCAGGATCTTTGTTGGGACATTTTGTCCGCATAACGTAGGGTTTACCAGGCCACACACACACACACACACAGGCCTGGATAACTCTCGATTCACTATACGTTTGTGCTGTTTACGCATCGATTGCCAACAAAACACACACATTTGATGTAGTTTCACTCACCGCCTGTGGTTTCCACTCATGACCGGGAACAAACACACACACACTTGCAGAACTCCGGAAAAACAAACTGCAGTACAAATACTCCAGTGTCCCTCTCATTCAGAGCCCACACAATAACACACTCATTTACACAGATATCAGAGCAAATTTACATACAAACCAAAAACCTGTAGAATTATGCATGTTTGCATTAATACAGCTGCTAACTTCCCCACACAGCCCGTCCAGCAGCTAATAGCAGGCTGACATGAACACCCACACAGGCATGATGGATGAGATGGAAGTTCTCCTACAGCAGCAGTTTTAATGCGTGTGTGTGAGTGTGTGTGTTTTCTGAAAGTCAGATTTACAGCTGTCAGATCATAGGACTACATTGGACTGTATTGCGTGTGTGTGTGTGTGTGTGTGTGTGTGTACCATACTAATGAGGGAGGTGGGTGGGGAGATCAAGCCTGGACTCAAATATTGCCATCTTTATATCTTCTTTAAAAACAGACATCATAAACTCACACAGCACTAATTAGCACACATCATTAACCCAAGAAAAACAGTCCAGTACTACACATGCACACACACACGCATCACTTCCTTGAGCTGCATTTGGAACGACACTATGGTTGTCAATAGATCGTATTAATTAATTGTATTTATGTGTTTATTAGTTTATATTCTCTTTTGTCATTTTGAATTTTTAAAAATTTTCACTTTTTCGGAATATATATATATATATATATATATATATATATATATATTTATATACCGGTCAGGCATAACATTATGACCACTGACAGGTGAAGTGGATAACACTGATGATCTCTTCCTCACGGCTCCTGTTAGTGGGTGGGATATATTAGGCAGCAAGTGAACATTTTGTCCTCAAAGTTGATGTGTTAGAAGCAGGAAAAATGGGCAAGCGTAAGGATTTGAGCGAGTTTGACAAGGGCCAAATTGTGATGGCTAGACAACTGGGTCAGAGCATCTCCAAAACTGCAGCTCTTGTGGGGTGTTCCCGGTCTGCAGTGGTCAGGATCTATCAAAAGTGCTCCAAGGAAGGAACAGTGGAGAACCGGAGACAGGGTCATGGGCGGCCAAGGCTCATTGATGCACGTGGGGAGAGAAGGCTGGCCCGTGTGGTCCGATCAAACAGACGAGCTACTGGAGCTCAAATTGCTCAAGAAGTTAATGCTGGTTCTGATAGAAAGGTGTCAGAATACACAGTGCATCTCAGTTTGTTGTGTATGGGGCTGCATAGCCGCTGACCAGTCAGGGTGCCCATGCTGACCCCTGACCCTCTTCCAGCAGGATAATGCTCCTGCCACAAAGCACAAATGGTTCAGGAATGGTTTGAGGAGCACAACAACGAGTTTGAGGTGTTGACTTGGCCTCCAAATTCCCCAGATCTCTATCCAATCGAGCATCTGTGGGATGTGCTGAACAAACAAGTCTGATCCATGGAGGCCCCACCTCGCAACTTACAGCACTTAAAGGATCTGCTGCTAACATCTTGGTGCCAGATACCACAGCACACCTTCAGGGGTCTAGTGGAGTCCATGCCTCGACGGGTCAGGGCTGTTTTGGCAGCAAAAGGGGGACCAACACAATATTAGGAAGGTTATTCATGTTATGCCTGATTGGTGTATATATATATATATATAGGCAAGGCAAGGCAAGTTTTAAACTATATATGTACCTGTACATATAGAGTGTTGTTGTCTATTATTATGCCGACCAACAAAGAAACTGTTGCACAACCGCAGTTGAGAGAATGATTCAAGTGCTCACTCATAAAGACAGTCACTTTGTGCAATTCATAATTTTTTGTTTTATTTCAGATTCACACCTCACTAATAAATGGCCGTCCCAGCGCGGACGATCCATCGCCCACATTACTCAACTTCACCTCGGCACGCTTCATCCGCCTGCAGTTTCAGAGGATCCGCACCCTAAACGCTGACCTCATGACCCTCGCCCTCAATGACCCCCGAGACATCGACGCCATCGTCAGCAGACGGGTGAGTGCCTCCGCTGGAGCTAGCGACTCTAGAGTGCTAGTGCGATGCTTTGACACTAGAGAGAGTGTGCCACACGTGTGTGTGTGTGTGTCGTCACACAGTGCCATTCATATGCCATCTGTGTATGTGGATGGTTGGAGCTAATGCTGCCCGGGCCGTCTCATCCATTACGAGCCTCTCCTCCTCAGACAGATGGGTTTTAATTAAAATCACACAGTAATTAACAAATCGGCCCGCTCTTTCCCTCAAAGACACCATATCACACGCCTCCACCCACCCACTTCCTCCCACAAACTCATTAACTCGCTGATTGACCTGTTTCCATCAAAGAAGAGTCACGTTATGAAATGCAGGATTATGTTTCTCACGTGCATTGAGCAATTTGGATAAATGTACCCAGATTATTTCATTCAAAGAGTTTTTTTGTAGTCTGTGAAGCATGGCTGATTTAAAGGCTAATGTAAAGGTGATGTGTGTCATTCTCGTATGTGTAAAATGTATATAGTAAGTTGACTTTCCCAGACAGTTTAAAGGGTTAGTTCAGCTAAAATTACTTGCCCTGATGTTGTTCATATTTGAAATACAAATCGCTGTGGCCTAATGGTTAGAGTCTGACTGGTAACCCGAAGGTTGCGGGTTCGATTCTCAATACCGGCAGGAAATGACTGAGGTGCCCTTGAGTAAGGCACCAAACCACCAATCACTCCCACAGAAAAATGGCCGCCGTCTGCTCCACTGTCCACAGTTTGCAGTGTGTGTGTGTGTGTGTGTGTTCACTTCTCACTAGTCCTAATTTATGGAAGCAGATTAGTCTCATTAATAATTCACTCAAAAAACAGATGCTCACATGCGTAGCCAATTTCACATGCATGAAACCAAATTCACGTGCACAAAAAACAATTCACGTGTGCAAAATGAAATTATATATTCATAAAATACATTTCACAAATGCAAAACACAATTGTGATGAACTTTAAAAAAACTTTCGAGTGTTTAAAATTTACGAGTTTATCCTTGAATGTGAATGTGCAAATCGTCACTTGCGTGTGAATTGCCTTGGATTTGTGTGTGTTTTTGAGACTTCCCTGGCAGCGCTCTCCTCCCACCCAGGTCAGTCCTACTCTTTAGCCAATCAGATGCGAGCTTACCATTCAACCAATCATAAGCCACTGAGTGTGCTGCACTCAAGGAGCACGCCGTTGTGCACCATTTGCGCAATATGTATTAATATCTGCATAATCCCAATCCATAATCCCAGTATATTTGGGAGAACAAGCTCCGTCTTCGGTGACAAAAACACCGTCTCTGTGTGGACGGAAAGCCAAAACAGAAAAAAAGTTGCGTTTTCAAACAAAAACGTATTAGTTTGGACTAATTAGTCCTTCGTTTTTTAACCCATTCTCTTTATGAACTTTTTGAAGCGTGGACTCTCAATTAAAAATATCTTCATTTGTGTTTCGAAGATGAACAAAAGCTTTGCAACGACGTTCAGTAAATGATTTCATTTTTGGGCAAACTATCGCTTTAACACTGTGACTTTCAAATCATCGATCTGTTTCAATGCCACATCTCGACACAATGGTGATGCACACCATACGGGTGTGGTATTGGTACATGTGCATCATAAAATAGTGTCATATTTACCACAGACCCCCTATAGCATCAGCATCTAGATCAATTAATTGTTTAGATTCATGTAAAGCAGGTTTGGGGTTAAAAAGTGCTTCATAAACTTGTGTGAGGGGTTATGGGAATTTGAGCTGGAAAAAGCATGGCTGTTCATAGGGCTTAACTTATAGACACTTTGCTTTCTTAGTTCTTTATCAGAACTACTTCCCAAATTTTTGGAAACTTTCCAGGATTTTTTATTTTTTGGAAACTTTTGGAAATTTTCAGCCCCCTTGCAACCCTAGTCCAGACCACGTCATATGTGACCCATAAGGGTCATTTTTTTTAAAATTGAGATGTATAGATCATCTGGAATCTGAATAAATAAGTGTGTGGTTTGTTAGGATATGACAATATTTGGCCGAGATACAACAATATTTGAAAATCTGGAATCTAAATCTAAATATTGAGAAAATCTCCTTTAAAGTTGTCCAAATGAAGTCCTTAGCAATGCATATTACTACTAATAATACATTTATGATATATTTACAGTAGGAAATTTACTAAATATCTTCATGGAACATGATCTTAATATCCTAATGATTTTTGGCATATATAATTTTGACCCATACCAATGTATTATTGCCTATATATTGGCTTATGACTGGTTTTGTGCTCCAGGATCACATACACTCACCTAAAGGATTATTAGGAACACCTGTTCAATTTCTCATTAATGCAATTATCTAATCAACCAATCACATGGCAGTTGCTTCAATGCATTTAGGGGTGTGGTCCTGGTCAAGACAATCTCCTGAACTCCAAACTGAATGTCAGAATGGGAAAGAAAGGTGATTTAAGCAATTTTGAGCGTGGCATGGTTGTTGGTGCCAGACGGGCCGGTCTGAGTATTTCACAATCTGCTCAGTTACTGGGATTTTCACGCACAACCATTTCTAGAGTTTACAAAGAATGGTGTGAAAAGGGAAAAACATCCAGTATGCGGCAGTCCTGTGGGCGAAAATGCCTTGTTGATGCTAGAGGTCAGAGGAGAATGGGCCGACTGATTCAAGCTGATAGAAGAGCAACTTTGACTGAAATAACCACTCGTTACAACCGAGTTATGCAGCAAAGCATTTGTGAAGCCACAACACGCACAACCTTGAGGCGGATGGGCTACAACAGCAGAAGACCCCACCGGGTACCACAAATAGGAAAAAGAGGCTACAATTTGCACGAGCTCACCAAAATTGGACAGTTGAAGACTGGAAAAATGTTGCCTGGTCTGATGAGTCTCGATTTCTGTTGAGACATTCAGATGGTAGAGTCAGAATTTGGCGTAAACAGAATGAGAACATGGATCCATCATGCCTTGTTACCACTGTGCAGGCTGGTGGTGGTGGTGTAATGGTGTGGGGGATGTTTTCTTGGCACACTTTAGGCCCCTTAGTGCCAATTGGGCATCGTTTAAATGCCACGGCCTACCTGAGCATTGTTTCTGACCATGTCCATCCCTTTATGACCACCATGTACCCATCCTCTGATGGCTACTTCCAGCAGGATAATGCACCATGTCACAAAGCTCCAATCATTTCAAATTGGTTTCTTGAACATGACAATGAGTTCACTGTACTAAAATGGCCCCCACAGTCACCAGATCTCAACCCAATAGAGCATCTTTGGGATGTGGTGGAACGGGAGCTTCGTGCCCTGGATGTGCATCCCACAAATCTCCATCAACTGCAAGATGCTATCCTATCAATATGGGCCAACATTTCTAAAGAATGCTTTCAGCACCTTGTTGAATCAATGCCACGTAGAATTAAGGCAGTTCTGAAGGCGAAAGGGGGTCAAACACAGTATTAGTATGGTGTTCCTAATAATCCTTTAGGTGAGTGTATAGCTACAGAAGGTTTACCGTAAATTAAATCATCTGCAAACATGCTCTGCATCTGTATACATATCTTCGTTTACAGTCCAGTGTTTTAAGAGTGCTGATAAACTGGTATGCAGTAATTTCTTTTGTTTTTCAGTATTACTACTCCATTAAGGATATATCAGTAGGAGGCATGTGCATCTGTTACGGTCACGCTAAGGCCTGCCCTCTCAACACAGACACCAAGGTTTGTCATCTAAAGCTAAAGTATCATTATCCTGTGTGCACTTTTAATGAGGTCTATTGCTTGAGCTTTATTATTAAGATGCTAATTAGTGACTATTCACTTTTGGCCTTTATGAAGCATGCACTCACAACGGTTTTAAAAAAATTCAATAACATAGTTGCATTTGTGCCTGATATGATCATAATGCTGTATTTTGTGGCACCTGCGTGTCATCATATTTGTCTACCACTAACTTCAATATCGTCAAAACATCAAGTTTGACAAATATAGATTAAATGCATGCTTCTGTAGGTGTCATTTTAAACACTGATCATCTGTTTTTGGAAATACGCCGTGTAACTCTTCTCAAATCAATTCTGAATTGCACACAGTGGGTTTTATTGACTGTTTGGTTTCCATGTCAGAAATTCAGCTGTGAGTGTGAACACAACACTTGTGGAGAGAGCTGTGACCGCTGTTGCCCTGGTTACAACCAGAAACCCTGGATGGCGGGAACCTTCCTCACGCGCCACGTCTGTGAAAGTAAGACACCTCAACAATGTCCCGCACAACTGAGCATGCTGGTCACTTTTGTCTTATTTTAGGTGTGTCCTATAAACATCAGGAACATGGGGGATTTTAGGGATGTCATGATACCAAAATTCTAGTAGTCGGTACTGATACCACCGAAAGTACTTGATACCAAAGTTGATACCACGGTAAAAAAAATTAACATTAACTTTTTTTTTTTTATAGATATTTTTTTAAAAAGAAACAATTATCTCACCAAACTGTTTGCTCACTCAGTGTATTTGTGTTTTTATAAGGTAACTCGTTGCAATAGTCAGTAATAAAACAAGAATGAATAAACACATTAGAAGCAGTAGCATAAATAAATACATTAGAATAAAGATACACATTAAACAATGCTGTATATTTTTTCAGGTAGGTCTAACAGTAGTATTCAAGTAAAATAGGCCTACCACAGAAATTGAATAATCAAATATAAAATAACTCTGAATAGCCATAACTGTGTAAGTTAAATATAGAATAATCCTTATTTAAGCTTTGATTATCAGAGTAGACTAGCAAGTTTTAAAGGCTGCTATCACTAAGACCTAATAGACGGAGACGATATGCTGTTCACATTCACATAACCAACACGAATATTCGCCAAGATGGCATTTTGACATAACCGTGTGTGTATTGGAACGTTTATGTGTAGGCTAATCGCGCGAGAGGCGGTGATGTGTGCGCGCACTGGCTGAAGACCGTCTCTCAGAGAGCGCGCAAGTCCTTTATAGTTTAAAATCATTTGGATTTATAAATTGGCATGATATAAAACTGAAGTGAATTGTGAAATTAGGGGAGAGCGGGGCACAACCTGACGCGTTTTGACTTTCTCAGTTTGTGTAAATCCACTTGGGGTTCAGAGTATTTCTTTTTTCCCACATTAATTTCACACATGTCTAGTACAAGTATGTGGTTGTGTTTCATTAATACAGTGTATACTTTTTTCTTGATTTACCCTGAAAGAATGGAAGTGAAATGTGACAACATGCCCCACAGGTGGAGTAACATGAGCAAATGACAGCTTTAAAGGAACACGCCGACTTTTTGGGACTTTAGCTTATTCACCGTATCCCCCAGAGTTAGATAAGTCCAGACATACCATTCTCATCTCCGTGCGTGCCATAACTCTGTCTGACGCACCCACCGCTAGCCTAGCTTAGCACAAAGACTGGAGGTAAACGGCTCCAGCTAGCCTACTGCTCAATAAGTGACAAAATAACGCCAACATTTTCCTATTTACATGTTGTGATGTGTATAGTTACATCGTGTACTAAGACCGACGGAAAATGAAAACTTGCAATTTTCTAGACCGATATGGCTAGGGACTATACTCTCATTCCTGCGTAATAATCAAGGAGCTTTGCTGCCGTACCATGGGTGCAGCGGCACAATGATATTACGCAGCGCCTGAAAACAGGCTAACTTCTGTCAACATAACCAACGTGACAACCTGCTTGCACAGAGAGCGTGCTGGGGACTATTTTCAGGCGCTGCGTAATATCATTGCGCCACTGCACCCATGGTACGGCAGCAAAGTTCCTGGATTATTACGCAGGAATGAGAGTATAGTCCCTAGCCATATCGATCTAGAAAATTGTAACTTTTAATTTTCCGTCGGTCTTAGTACATGATGTAACTATACACATCACAACATGTAAATAGGAAAATGTTGGTGTTATTTTGTCACTTATGGAGCAGTAGGCTAGCTGGAGCCATTTACCTCCAGTCTTTGTGCTAAGCTAGGCTAGCGGTGGGTGCGTCAGACAGAGTTATGGCACGCACGGAGATGAGAATGGTATGTCTGGACTTATCTAACTCTGGGGGATACGGTGAATAAGCTGAAGTCCCAAAAAGTCGGTGTGTTCCTTTAAATGTTTAAAAATCTGATACAATCAAAAAAAATATCCAAGACAAACTAAAATATTTTGTCAATAAAATACAATTATTAACTTTTTAAAATAAAAGAATGGCATTTTTTAAACAAACACACCGCAAAACACAGCATAGTTCAAAACATAAAAATAATGAATCATTTCTGAACATTGACTCTCAGGCATTATTCACCTTTTTCTTTTTTTTATAAAAGTATAGAATATAATATCATAGTTCTAATAGGGGCTCATTGTGACAACATGCCACGCCTGCACAACCGGGATTAACCCCGGCTCGTGTCTTCTGCTGTCAGATCAGCATTAAAGAACCATCTCAACTGTTACATAACAGATATTGGATTGCAATAATATCAGATTTGTCTTATTTTAAATAAACACAAAAAACAGAGGTGCAAAATAAACCTAAGTAAGAAATGTACTTTTGCTATGGTTAAATAGATGTCCAGTGATATAAAAGATTTTGGCGCAATTTTTTTCTGTAAGTAATGTTGATATGGCAACGAGTAAATACACTAGTTTTCGTCAAGCTGGCATGTGTGGAAAGTTTTAAACCATGTGTGTTACAACTAACCCCACGCTAGGTTGTGCCCCGCTCTCCCCTACGTCTCACGGTAAGTTTTAAAATGACTGATTTGCTCTGATAATCTGTTTGGTTCAACCTACATGCTAAAGTGCATAAATGTTCGGTACCATCGGTACTTGCGGCACTGTAGAAAAACAAGTACCGTCTGGATTTTAAAATGTTGATACCAACTTGGTACCGAAGTATCGTTCTCGTGACTGTATTCACATCATAGTTACACTATGTAAACATTAATGCATGATTTTGGTCTTTTCAAGAGACACAGTGAGTGTTTTATGAACAAGTCATTGTATTATTCACTCAACCGATTTGTTAAAACATTCATGAACAAAACGGCGCTACTGTGTGTTGTCAGTGTTGCTGTGTCTGTGTGTGAAACTGTAAAATGTACAAAGTAACCAGCAATATTGTGTCTAATATGTAAGTTATTCAATATTAACTTGATTATTTTACATATTGTATTAAAGCAATATCACTCAATCTTCTTGTTAGTCCAGGAACTTCTCAGAAAAGGCCCAAGCTACGGCTAGTTTTTAAGTAGCAGTTTCACACACTTCTCGATGCTTTTGTTGTCCATTGACCTGATTTATCAGCATGTCTGATTACTTCAGTACACAACCTTTCATTAACACATTTTTTTATTATATTGAGCAATTTCATTTAATGGTATCCTTCCATTATGAGATAAATCCCAGTGATTCATGCAATGAACAGCATCCTCAGGAAACACCTTGACTGGAAGTCGCTTTGCATGTGTATGGTAGCTTTAGCCACATTAGCACATTTAGAAAGGTGATTTGCAAACACACACATTATTAAGTGCAGTACTTATGTGTTCTGGATATGAAGTTGGATCACAAAGTTTTGTAATTGATCCATCTTTGAGAAGCAGCTTTTGTGCAAATCCTGCATTTTACTGACTCTCATTTGCAAAGCAGCCCAGTGTACATAAATTCACACAAACATGTTCTGAAAACATTCAGTAAACGTGATGGAAGAACCCAAAAATAACATTCTAGGTTGGTCCCCTAAAGGTACTGCAAACATTATGGGAATGTAGTGTAGAGACCTTGAGGGAATGTCTTATAGTAATGGTTCCCTAAACGTTCCGAGAACGTCCTGAATGTTCCCTGAAGGTCCGCCAAATAACGTCCCCCAACCCTTTAAAGAACTCCACATCATGACCGTCTCGGAACATTCTGGGAATGTTACTAGGTGACATCCTTGACACCAGCGGGGACGTTCTGAGAATGTTCTGGGAACGTTCAGGGAACGGAACATTTCTAGCGGGGATTCCATGCGTACCAGATTACGTACACTATTTGCTGTCTGGGCTTCCTCATGTGTCAGGAGGAGCTGGTTGTTAAACTGCACTGCTTTTCTTATGTTGGATTATTGTGTGATGTGTTTATTTGCCAGAGTGTAACTGTCACGGTAAATCAGAGGAATGCTATTACAACCAGACTGTGGCGGACGCTAAGCTGAGTTTGAATATTAATGGAGTGCATGAGGGGGGCGGAGTCTGCCTCGGTTGCTCTGACAACACTCGAGGAATCAACTGTCAATCATGCGTAGATGGATACTACAGACCGAGTGGGGTGAGTTTTCTTTGGTCCTCATTGTGCACGTGCTTCTAAAAGCAACTTTTTCATGGGGGGGGAAAGGTGAAATTGAGCATCCTCTTTAATTTGTGCTTTTAGCTATGTCAAGCTTTCCAACACCATGGAGGACATTTTTTATTCCTACACATACAAAATGCTGGGTTGTTTCAACCCATGTTTGGGTTAAATATGGACAAACTCAACCATTGGTTTAAGTTTTTATAAACCCAACGGTTGAGTTTGTCCATATTTGACCCAAACATGGGTTGAAAAAGTGCGTCTAATATTGTCTTTGGCGTCCCAGCAACATACCTTTAGATAATTTTCGTACAGTTCTGTGTTGAACTATTCAAACACACAGGACTTTCAAAGACTTGCGCCTCCTTGCATTCAACTCAGATAGCCTGAATGTCCCATATCTCCCTTTGAATGAGGCCTTACATTAGACTAAACTCCAGTTGCCATGGCTCAGCATCATTTTGAAGGCAGTGCTATTGTCATATTTCCACAGGTGAGTCCAGACGAGCACTGGCCCTGCAGACCCTGCTCATGTGACCTGAGAGGTTCACTTCACTCCAGATGTGTTCCAGACGAGAGTCAGGCCAGCGCAGGTACATCAGCAGCTCTGCTTACACCCCTTCAGTGTCTCTGCTGATCTGATCACAGTGAATACAGGTGTAAACGGGGTCTAAATAATGATCGCTGGTTTTGTTGGAAAGCCTGTAATAGGAGCCAAGAGAAGCACACCATTTAAAGGATTTTTTTCCCCAACAAAGTATTAAATAAAGTTTGTGAGCTTTTGCTGAGAAATAAAATACATTGAAATAGGGGGAAAAACATACATAAAAACAAATTTAAAAGACATATATAAAAAAAACTAAAAAAACAACAACAGAATAATCACGTATAAGCTAGACTGAAAAAAAAAAAGTTAAGAGAAATTTCTCATATATTTAAGTTAATCTGGCCAATAAATGGCAGTGTTTTATAGCATGCTTTATTTTCCATTCTGTTTCTGTTTTCATGTTTTTTTTTTTTTTTACATAGTATTGACGGAAAAACCTAAAACTACATAAAAAGACTTAAGATAACTAGTATAACTACCCTTTTTGATTCTTTTTTGTGTGTTTGGGTTAACAAGCTGTGTGTGAATGTGTGTGTGTGTGTGTGTGAGCGTGTGTGTGCGTGTGTGTGTTTGTGTGCGTGTGGTTGTGTGTGCATGCGTGTGTGTGTGTGTGTGTGTGTGTGATGGGTAGGTTTAGTGTGTGTGTGTGTGCGTGTGATGGGTAGGTTTAATGTGTGTGTGTGTAAGTGTGAGTGAGAGTGTGTGATGGGTAGGTTTAGGGGTAGGGGTAGTGTGTGTTTGTGTGTGTGTGTGTGTGTGTGTGTTTGTGTGTGTGTGTGTGTGTGTGATGGTAGGTTTAGGGGTAGGGTTAGCGTTTGTGTGTGTGTGTGTTTGTGTGTGTGTGATGGTAGGTTTAGGGGTAGGGTTAGTGTTTGTGCGTGTGCGTGTGTGTGCGTGTGATGGGTAGGTTTAGTGTGTTTGTGTGTGCGTGTGTGTGTGTGTGTGTGTGATGGGTAGGTTTAGGGGTAGGGGTAGTGTGTGTTTGTGTTTGTGTGTGTGTGTGTGTGAGTGTGTTTATGTGTGTGTGTGTGTTTGTGTGTGTGTGTGGTAAGTTTAGGGGTAGGGTTAGTGTTTGTGTGTGTGTGATGGTAGGTTTAGGGGTAGGGTTAGTGTTTGTGTGTGAGAGTGTGTGTGCGTGCGTGAGTGTGTGTGTGCGTGTGTGTGTGTGTGTGTGTGTATGATGGGTAGGTTTAGTGAGTGTGTGTGTGCGTGTGTGCGTGCGTGTGTGCGCGTGTGTGTGTGTGTGTGTATGATGGGTAGGTTTAGTGAGTGTGTGTGTGCGTGTGTGCGCGCGTGTGTGCGCGTGTGTGTATGATGGGTAGGTTTAGTGAGTGTGTGTGTGTGTGTGTGTGCGTGTGTGCGTGCGTGTGTGCGCGCGTGTGTGTGTGTGTATGATGGGTAGGTTTAGTGAGTGTATGTGTGTGTGTGTGTGTGTGTGATGGGTAGGTTTAGGGGTAGGGTTAGTGTAAGGGGAGAGAATATACAGTGTGTACAGTATAAAAACTATCAAGTCTATGGAGAGTCCCCACAAAGATTGCGAACCAGACGTGTGTGTGTGTGTTGAGCGGGAGCTGTTGCAGTAATGCTGTTTTCTCTCGTCTGTGGCAGATTTGGCTGTGGGCTCGTGCATCTGTAAGCAGGGCTACGCAGGTGAGAAGTGTGACAGGTGTGCGTTCGGATACACAGGATTCTCTCTGTGTGAGCGGTGCGACTGCAGCAGTGAGGGCAGCGTCAACCAGGATCCCTGCCAGCCGCCCTGTGTGTGTAAGGTACGACACATGTTACCGCATTACCACTGGCCTCACTCCGGTTACACAGCCATCGTCACGCGGTGCTACAATAATACTACAACATATGACCGATGATCATTAAAAATGATTAATTGCTGTTGTAGAATCTATACTTGTGCAATTATATTTGTTCGTTTTCTTCTGCTTCAGCTCAGAGTCTGTGGCAGCCCATGTGGTCAAAAGTTCAAAATTGCAAAAAGTTATCTCATATTTTTTGAATTATGTGCTCTAGAAATATATCTCCCACCCCCCTCTGATTCCTTTGGCCATTTTAAATGGACTAAAACACTTTTTACAGTATACAAAAGTTTTTTGGTTTTTTTTGAGAAGTGGTTTCATGGAGGTCGGTGTGATTCCTCGGGAGTGTAGGTTGGGGTTTAGATCTTATGATCTGCATAAAAACCTTTGATAGATGATCATAAGCTTATTAAAACAAATACTCAGAAGAACAAGGAACTGGTGAGAGTCACAAGGGAGAACATCAGACAGAGGAAGACCAGTTACATTCTAGCTAAATATTCAAATGTATTCATTTGGGAAACACTTTTACACTGCAAAAATCATTTTCTTACTCAGTATTTTTGTCTTGTTTTCCTTTACAACTATCTAAACATTTGTGAAGCAAGATACATGGAGTTGAGAAGCTAAATTAAAATATTCAGTCTTATTTTCTGAAAAATGTGGATTAGGGCCGAGCAATAATACAAAAATAAAACAATCTCGAGATTAAAGTCATTATAATGTGTGATTAAACTCTTACATTTCGAGAAAAAAAAGTCAAAATACAATGTTGAGAATAAAATCATGTTTTGAGAAAAAAAGTCTAAAAAAAATGTCGAGAATAAACATAACATTTTGAGAATTTCGACATTTTTCTCGAAATTTAAAGAGTTCTTTCTCGAAACACGATGATTTTATTCTCAACATTGTATTTCAACTTTTTTCTTTTCTCGAAATTTAACAAGTTTAATCTGGCATTATAATGACTTTAATCTTGAGATTATTATTTCTTGGCCCTAATCCTCTTCCATATGTATCAAAATGAAGTGACTTGAAGAAGAAAAAACAAGTGGCTTAAAACAAGAAAAATATCTTCCAATGATATCAGAAAAATAAACTTAATCTAAATGGAAAACAAGTTCCCATTGGCCGGAAGCAAAAAGTCACATACAAATTTTCCCCAAAACATGTAATTTTGCTTCTCAAGTAAATGTATCTTGATTTAAGGATGTTTAGATATTTGTTCTGGAAAACAAGACAAAAATACTGAGGAAGAAAATATTTTTAGCAGTGTAACCAAAGAGGCATACAGAAGTGTTAGCTTACCAGTTTGGTAACACTTTATTTGGATGGTTCACATGAACTAAATGACAACTAACTCTCTTGCAACTACATGTCAACTAGCTCTCATTAGAGTATTAGTAGACTGTTTAGGGTTAGTAGAATAAGTTGACATGTAGTTGGAAAGTTACTGATAGTCAGTAGAGTGTCTAAAGTGGACAATCTGGTAGTTTATACAAAAAATAGCTTAAATTACACATGAATAATATATAAACTAGTACTGTAATATTGCTGTATTGTTAGTCTTGTTGCCTGGCTGGTAATGTCGAGGTGATCCTTGTACATCCTCTGGTCCAGCGTCCTCCAGAGGATTTGCAGAGTTGCCAGTGCCGAGCTACAAAACGATTGCAAGAAATCAGACCTGGCCTACAACCATTATGGTCAAAGCGCAGTAAATGGACAAGCTCTCGGCACAGACCATTGGCCATGGATAATACAAACAATATAATCTCATGTGTCTGGCTGACGCTTGGCTGGGAGCTGATACTCCCAACTGCAGTGAATGGGTTTCAAATTGTGCATGAAAGCGAGAGCGGTAAGAAAATGGTGATGAACTAGCAGTTTTTGTGAACGACAGATGGTGCAACCCAGGACATATTGCTATCAAGGCCAGTGTTTGAGACATAAATGCTGTCATAGTTCCTTTAGTGAGAGCATTCACACACGGTTGTTTAGCTGTGTGTTGACTCTTAAAGGGATAGTTCACCCAAAAATGAAAATTATCCCATAATTTACTCACCCTCAAACCATCCTAGGTGTATATGACTTTCTTCTTTCAGCCCAAAACAAGCTTTATAATGGGAATGAATGATACCTGAGATTTTGAAACCAAAAAAGCGCATCCATCCATCATAAAACTAATCCATACGGCTCTAGTGGGTTAATAAATACCTTCTGAAGCGAAGCCATGGGTTTTATAAGAATTTAGTTCTTACAAAATCTCGAACTCAACTCTCTTGTGAATGCGCATATGGCCATGCCAGTGAAAAGAGCTAATGCTGCAGTGTCCAGCAAAACCCCCAGTGTTACATTTACTCTTCTCAGAGTTTATTTGAGTCCAGACTCAAGAAAAGTAACACTGAAGCAGTGTTAAAGTTAATGAGATAATTATGTGATTAATTGAGTGATGATTGAGCATCAGTGATGAACACCTGCTGTTAACAAGCAGAATCACTGAAGGACGGAGTCACCATTATGGTGATCAGTGTTTGCTTTAGTTGGGCTCTTGAGTGTTTAAATGCATGTAAACCTATTGTAGGAGAGCCTTTAAAATAGCATAATGGGTCACTTTAAAAGTTGAAATTCTCTTTTTTAGAACATTATGTCATGCACAAGATGCTGCAAAACATGCAATATGCAAGAACAACAGTCAAATGCCTGTCTAGCGAGGTTTTTCATAGCAAAACAATGGAAAAGTAGAGCATTGGGATGGAAAAACGTCCCCTGTGTGTACGGCACCGTATGGTGGCATTAGCAAACTTAACATATCAACCAATGCATTACATTACCAACTCTCCAGACTTTAATCATGTAGTTTAATGACAATATTTTGGATATGGCCTGATAGGCCGCTGTTAGTCACTTGGTTGGATTCACAATTTCTCACATGTACGGAAACATCGCAGGGATTGCCAAGAATTTACTGAACAAGAAAACCAATAACGTAAGAGGGCACTGAATCAGAAAGATCATCATTCAGGTTACAAGGAATCTCACATGTGGTGACGTCATCTCAATAAATAGAAATGAAAACAGACAGCCACATGCTCAAGAAGACATTCTAAGATGAACACAGAAAACTGTTGGCTTTGTGATCTCTGGGCCGTTCAGGTAAGCCATATTCCTGCATACTAATCTATCATTCAGCGGTTCAAACAGGACAGTGAGGAAACGGTTGGTAAAGGACATTTTGCAGAATGTCTTGAAGGAGACAGATTGACACAGTGGATGGAGAAACTAGGGTTGCAAAGTTTCCATAAACTTTCAAGGATTCTTTTGGAGGTTTTCTGAGACTTTTGTTACCCTGGGACTTTCAGCTGAACATCTACAGGACAAAAGCATTGGTGGTAGATTTCCAGAGTCCAGTCATTCAGTGAGAAAAACACGGCTGTGGACAGTAAATAAGACTGTAGAGCTGCACTCTCCTCTATACTCTTTTCTTCCTTTCCTGAGGACCCCTAATGATTGATTTCTAGTCTAGACATTTCGAGTCATCATGGGACTCTAAAATGATCTGTTTTCCAACAGCAGAGTACAGGAGTGAATCCTTTGCAATAAAACATGTTGTAGACCCCAGGGTTCCTACACAGTTCGGAAAAGTATGAAAAAAAAAAAAAACAGAGTGTGGAAAAATATTTGCATTTCCAGACTATTGCCCCTATTTAGTTTTCTATAAAAGAAAATCTGACTTCATGTGCACGATAAACCGTTAAACTTAGCATATAGGACAATATACACTGAGCTACCTATTGTGCCATCAGCCCATTTTGCCGTGTGGTTTGGTGCCCACCACAGAGAATGCGTTAAAACAAACCTATAGCCTTGAAATATGACAAACTGCCCTAACGAAAGCCACATTTTGAACACTTTTTTTACAGTACCATTTTCTTATAGACCCTTGACCTTGGAAAATTGGACAATGTATGCAGCCGTATTGTGCCATCAGCCCATTTCATGTCATGGTTTCTCCGCCGCTACAGAGGATGTGTTAAATTGGACATTAAGCTTTGATATTAGAGTTACTACCGTAAGCAAAGCCAAATTTTGAACACTTTTTTTACAGTACCAGTCTTTTTTGTAGACCCTTGAACTTGGCAAACAGGACAATGGAAACAGCCGTATTGTGCCATCAGCCCATTTCATGTCATGGTTTCTCAGCCGCTACAGAGGATGTGTTAAAGTGGACATTAGGCCTTAATATTAGAGTTACTACCCTAAGGAAAGCCAAATTTCAGCAAATGTATATCTATTAATTCATGTGCATCCATGCTCTCGTTTTCTTCATAGTACGATAGCAGTGACACACAAAGGAAATGGGTTATAGTATATACAAAACGTCTCGGTTACGTATGTAACCCTCGTTCCCTGAAGGAAGGGAACGGAGACGTTACGTCAGTTACTGACGGAATGGGGGTTTCGCCTCCATTCCGTCAGTAACTGACGTAACTCGTAGTGTACTGACTGAAAGGGAACGTCTCGGTTACGTATGTAACCCTCGTTCCCTGAAGGAAGGGAACGGAGACGTTACGTCCCCCTGCCATGACCGCTGTACCGCTGGAACTGGCCGGGCGCTCATGCCTCGGCTCTTCAGCAGGTAAACATAATGCGAGATTGCCACGCAACGCCCTTTATACCCACGCCGTGGGGCGGGGTTGCGGCATGCAAATTCCGCAGACCCATGGCATTTTCATGCCATTGGCTCGTTTTGTAGAGCTCAAAGACGATTGGCTTCTAGGCGAAACCCCCATTCCGTCAGTAACTGACGTAACTCGTAGTGTACTGACTGAAAGGGAACTAGTGTAATGCGTAAGCACGAAATAAAATCCCATGCGCATGTGAATAGTTTCTTGTGGGCACGAAAAATTTCTTGCATACAAGCAATAGTCTGTATATTTTTGTAGGGGCTCTGTATGTTGTCACTTTGAGAAAATCAATAAAAAATAAAAATATTTACAGATGACTGCAAATGTGTAGGAACCCTGAAACCCATTCATTTAGCTTTTTCAAAGTAGTCTCAATTGCATGTGTGATCTCTGTACGGTGTTGAGAGTTTCGGTCACCTCACTTAATCTGAGAGTGTCAGATGATTTCTTCCCAAGTTACGGAGAACCAGTTTAAGCGAAGATTTAACAATATGGGAAAATCCAAGAGGTTAGTCCAATTATAAATACTTAAATTGGTGGATGCTTGTCATCTGACCAATCTGAAGGATTGGTGAGATATCGTTAACTTGTAGAGCTTCTTACTGTATTATCGACATAAGTGTAGTAAAAGGAGATTTATTAACAAAAAGATAGACAAGAGGAACTAACAACTACTGAATGAACACCATGAGTGGATAAAGTGCATAAGATTGATAAATGCAAGTGATTGGTTGTGTCTGAAATCGCCCCCTATACCCTCATTCACTATTCCCTACATTACTCCACTAATATAGTCCACTTGAAGGAGTGAATTTGGACACTGAGTGCCAGAAGGGCTGCCGCTTTTGCATAGAGCAATTTACTAATCATTTAAAAAGGAATTTATATCTGTATGATATTACCAGCGATTTGGAAAATGGATGGTTGGATGATTCAGCTGCGGCGCCATCTTCTGATCAGACGCGGGAATTCATTCCACAAGACCCTCACAGTGCATTATGGGTATTTTCTAGCCATTAAGTGTAGATCAGTTGTACACTCGTTATTGCGGTGCATTGTGGGATTGAGTGAGTGCACTCGATAACATCCACTATGGTTTCGGACACCACTACCAATGACCGTCCCCTCATATACTGCCCTATTTAAGGGTATAGGGGGTGATTTCAGATACAGCCATTGAGATGGATGTTATATATACAGTCTTGCTCAAAAGTTTACACACCCCTTGCAGAATCTGTAAAAATGAGAATAATTTTAACAAAATAAGAGCGATCATAAAAAATGCATGTAATTGTTTATTTAGTACTGTCCTGAATAAGATATTTTGCATAAAAGATGTTTACATATAGTCCACAAGGCAAAAAACTGCTGGTTTTATAAAAAAATACCCGTTCAAAAGTGTGTGTGTGTTTTGTGATGGTTGTTCTTGAGTCTCTTGTTAAACTGACCAACGTTCTTCAGGAAAATCCTCAAATCCTTCAGTTTTCCAGCATCTTCTGCATATTTGAACCCTTTCCAGCAGTGACTGTGTGATTCTGAGATCTGAGGACGATTGAGGGACTCAAACACAACTATTAAAAAAGATTGAAACATTCACTGACGCTCCAGAAGGAAACACGACGCATTCAGAGCCGGGGGTGAGCACTTCTGCACAGGATGAAGATGAACATTTTTCTTATTTTGTTTCAATATAATTTTTTTTCATGTAGTCCTGCTTTTCAGAAGCAACAGAAGATACTTACATGTTTCCTGGAAGACAAATCAAGTACAATTTACTGTGATCGTCAAATTCAAAAAGTTTTCACCCCTGGCTCTGAATGCGTCGTGACATAACTATGTTAGTAACAATAGAATTTGCAACCATAGTAACAATGCTTTTGGAAAAGAACAGAAGCTCCAAGAAAGCAACAACAGCCCTCATTTTTGTAGTTTTGGGTAAAAACATGTAATATGATTTTAAAGTGTCTCTCTTCCACCTCAGTGTAAGAACGTAACGCTTCATATGAAAGCTGCTATGTCGCTCTGATCTGGCCCAGTGTCAGACACGGTCTCTTTATTCTGAGTAAATAAAATACAGCTTGAAAGCCGCTTTACACTCTGCCGTTATGTTGAAAACCAACATGCATCTTTTTTCCGTCGGCTGTCGGATTTGTTTCAGCCTGAATCAATTTTCTCATGTTCAAGTCTTTAGTGTGCAAACAAACTGTGCAATGCTTTAAAATGGGTGGGAAATCACCCACTTCAGCCTCAATGCAGGACTACAGATCATTGCAAAGGGTTTCACAGGATTTCTCTCACCACTCCGGATGGATAGATGAACAGATGAAGAGTGAGTGGAGGTGAAGTGTGTTTGGCGTCACCCTCATGAAGAGGCAGTGATGGTCAGATTATAGGGGCAAGCGTTCGGCTCTGTTCAGTAATGGCTCGGCTCAGGCAGAGCGCCAGTGTGAATGGAACATTAAGGAACATCAGTAAATTACACCCACAGACGGGATGGACTCGCTCCAGGTGCTGCAGTCCGCTGCCAAACTTGCCAGTAGCTGTAATATACAGAAA
Source organism: Rhinogobio ventralis (assembly GCA_039654625.1). Taxonomy (NCBI): domain Eukaryota; kingdom Metazoa; phylum Chordata; class Actinopteri; order Cypriniformes; family Gobionidae; genus Rhinogobio; species Rhinogobio ventralis. The sequence continues at coordinate 1,255,157 of CM077210.1, read as the reverse complement.
TAAATGAAAGTGTCAGAACACAGTCTGGCGACGGGAAAGTTTGTCACGCGGTCAGAAAAGTTAGTGCTGGATTCTCACAGCAGTGTTGAGTGGCATTCAGAACTGATATCCTTTAACCCTGAAAAAAACTGTAAACATTTTTCCACCTTTTACATATTGTTGTAGGAGGCCTCCAATGCAGAAATAAATGGGTTTTTACATTTTCTACATTTTAGTAATTTTTTAGGGGAATGTTGTAATATTGCAACGTTGGGCCTGTTGGGTAGCAGAATTTCAGTGATTTCACTCACTGTCTGAATAAATGTAGAGATCATCTAAAGGTTCATTTGCAGGGTGTAATGATTATATTAGCATATGTATACACTAATAATCACACAATATTAATAATGGGACTAGTCATATTTTCATGAAAAATAATTTATTATAAAAAAATATGTTCAGATTGTATTTACAAAACATAATGAACTGAATGAAAACTTTGCCATTTATGTGATTTAGCTATGTTCATAGCCATATTCAGTTATGATAGTCCCAAAGGCAGTTCTTGTCCTCCGAGAAGCACTTGCTGTGAAGCGTGTTGGTGTAGCCTTTACCACAGTGTCTGCAGTGCAGCGTCCTCTATTTTCTTCATATCTTCTGACACAAACTTTCAGAAATACTCACTCCAGTGGTGTATTAAGGGAGACGGCATCATTAGTGATATCCTGACCTGAAAAATCAGTGTGTGGACTGATAAAATCCTTTATCAGCCAGCGATACCTGTCACAGGGCATGGTCTGTGCTCTTGAGTGACTTGATTTTGTTGGCATGATGTCCACATAATAATCAGATGGGTGGTCAATGGGTTGTTTATTTTACTTTTCCAGTTCACAGGCATCTCCACATTCATCTTCTTATTATTTTAGTAGAGCTAAAATTGATGTTGTAATATTACAACAGTGGGTCTTACAGGGTTAAAGGGGACCTATTACGCAAAATTCATGTTTACATGGTGTTTAAACATAAATGTGTGTTGGCAGTGTGTGTATGAAACCAGATCCACCCAGAGCTCTTTTTTTAATCCCCATAAATCATACGCAGTGTCTCAGAACAAGCCGTTTGTAGATTCTAGCAGTGTGATGACACATATGCTTAGGCCCCGGCCATGAGTGCTGACTGACTCCGCCCTATTAGCATATACCCCGCCCACGACTGCTGACAAACTCCGCCCTATTAGCATAGACTCCGCCCACGACTGCTGACAGACTCCAACATATTTTCATAGACCCCGCCCACAGCTGCTGACAGACTCCACCATATTAGCATAGACTCCGCCCACGACTGCTAACAGACTCCGCCCTATTAGCATAGACCCCGCCCTCGGTTAATTGTAAAAAACTGTGTTTATGTGAACTGTGTATGTTTTTGACATAACCTTGTGTGTATTTGACAGTTTAAGTGCAATAAGACGTGAAAGTTTTACTTAGTTTGATACTCACGGGACGCTCCGTCTGACATCTAGCTTTCTGTGCGCGTGCTTCGTGTGTGCGCTCAGAAAACCATATACCAGAAGTTTAGACTGATATGGCTTTAAAACGCATGCAGATCATAAACTCATGATGATGAAGAACTGCAGTGTCACGTGAGCATGTGCGCGATAGAGATGAGCATCAAAACCAAACAGATGTTTTAGTTTTTGGCAGAGTCTGAGGCACGAGCTGTACAGGCTCCGCCCTCTTCTGGATAGGAGGCGGGGAGCAGCAGCTCATTTGCATTTAAAGATACATGCATGAAAACAACATGCACATCAAAAACCCCAGTGTAACTCTCCTCAGAGTTTATTTGAGTCCACACTCAAGAGTGTTAAAAGTAACACTGAAACAGCGTTAAAGTTAATGAGGTAAGTAAGTGATTAATTGAGTGTTGATTGAGCATTAGCACCTGATGTTAACAAGCAGAATCACCATTATGGTGATCAGTATTTGCTTTAGTTGAGCTTTTGACTTTTGACCTTATAACATTAGTTTTCTGTTATAAGTTTCTGTTCTCTGGCTGTTTTAACTGTGTGTTTATAAAACACATTTGTTATGGCAAAGAATGCACACAGAAAAATTTCAGGTGTTATGTTTTCATAGTAACATAATCATCATGTGGGCTAGATGAACTGAAGCCCAATCTTTGATTATATGGGTGATGTGGGAATTTTACATTATTTATTACAGCAGCCCTGTGATGTTACAACATGAGATACTACAGATGAGACTACTATTTGTCAGACACACACACACACACACACACACACACAAACAGCATATTCAGATAAACAGATAAACTCTGAACATCACAAAACAAGCTACTAAAATGTCACAAAAACGGCAAAAATAGTAAGAATAAAATATATTACTAAGACAATTCAGCTGCATAATTTATCAATTCCGCAATGCATGCTGGGAGCCGTGGAGGAGTTTTGATTGGTGCACTGCAAAAAGCTTTTTGATGGTCACCATTGTTGAGATTCATAAGCTGATTCTTGATGTATGTGTGTGTCTAAATGACAGGGTAGTTCAGGCCTTTTTGCTCAGAACAACTTAAAAAATATATAGATTATATTGAAAATGCCAGATCTAATTCTGTAATCAATAAGGTAAATCTAAATCAGAGATTAGATTCTAAATGAGTTTAGATGGTTTTATCAAAACATAACCAACAACATCTGATCACATTTTCTCTGGGCTTGCCCCACTTTAATAGCTTGGTTACAGTCAGAGAAAATCTAATGCTATAAGGTCAAGAGCCCAACTAAAGCAACAGTACTAAAGACCTACTCTTTCCTTCAGTGATTCTGCTTGTTAACAGCAGGTGTTCATCACTAATGCTCAATCATCGCTCAATTAATCACTTAATTATCTCATTAACTTTAACACTGCTTCAGTGTTACTTTTAACACTCTTGAGTGTGGACTCAAATAAACTCTAAGGAGAGTTAGTTTAACACTGGGGGTTTTGCTGTGTGGTATAATAAATGATCTGTGGGGTATTTTGAGCTGAAACTTCACAGACACATTCTGGGGACACCGAGATTTAGGGGCATAATAGGTCCACTTTAAGATCATATCTTACCAACTCCAAACTTTTGAAGGGTAGTGTGAACAGATTTATAGCAGTTATGAATTCTTAACATAATTCTAAATGGTGCACAAACCCTGTTACAGAGGTCCTGCAGCTATTGAAATAAATGAAATAGAAGAATAATGAGTTTTCCTTCACTGTGGAGGTTTGCGCACCTGCGTGTGTGTTTAAGTAACACACTTCCCATGGGTTAGAGCTGCTTTAACAGTGTTTAATAGTGCATGCAGCCAAGTTTCACTCAATAGTCTCTCTCTCTCTGTCTCTCTCTCTCTCTCTCTCTCTCTTCAGGAGCATGTGGAGGGACGGAACTGCGACCGCTGTAAACAGGGATTCTATCATTTCCGTGGAGACCATCTCCGTGGATGCGAGAAGTGCTATTGTTCTGGGCTGGCCAGCCTGTGTTCTGAATCCCACTGGGACTACAGTAATGTAGGAGACAAGCCGTTTCACTATGAGTGTGTGTGTGTGTGTGTGTGTGTGTGTGAGTGTGAGTGTGAGTGTGAGTGTGAGTGTGAGTGTGAGTGTGAGTGTGAGTGTGAGTGTGTGTCTCATTAGTTACACTATCTCAAATCTCTGCTTGGCTAGTGGGATTCAGTCTTATTAAGCAGTAATGGCTGCACACACACACACACACACACACAGGCCATTTACATGGATAGTTTCCAGTTTAATGAGTGGATAAAAAATTGCTGGTCATCACGTTTAAAAGCAAACTGTCATGAGCGCAGTCTTTACACACGTTATAAAGGGTGAAAGGTTTATAGTGTGTGTGGGGCACTTTTTACAGTGTTGAGTGAGTGAGTGAGTGTGTGTGTGTGAGTGAGTGAATGAGCGAGTGAGCGAGTGAGCGAGTGTGCGAGTGTGCGAGTGAGTGTGAGTGTGTGTGTGTCAGTGAGAGCGGGAGTGAGTGTGAGTGAGTGTGTGTGTGTGAGTGAGAGAGGGAGTGTGTGAGTGTGTGAGTGAGCGAGGGAGTGTGCGAGTGTGCCAGTGAGCGAGTGAGTGTGTGTGTGAGTGAGTGTGTGTGAGTGAGAGAGGGAGTGAGTGTGTGAGTGTGTGAGTGTGTGAGTGAGCGAGTGAGCGAGTGAGCGTGTGAGCGTGTGAGCGAGTGAGCGTGTGAGCGTGTGAGCGAGTGAGCGAGTGAGCGAGTGAGTGAGAGTGAGTGAGTGTGTGAGTGAGTGTGAGTGAGTGTGAGTGTGTGAGTGAGTGAGTGTGAGTGTGTGCGAGCGAGCGAGCGTGTGAGCGAGTGTGTGAGTGAGTGAGTGAGTGAGTGAGTGAGTGAGTGAGTGAGTGAGCGAGCGAGTGAGTGAGTGAATGTGCGAGTGTGTGTGAGCGAGCGAGTGAGTGTGTGAGTGTGTGAGTGTGTGAGTGAGTGTGTGAGTGAGTGAGTGAGTGTGTGAGTGTGTGAGTGTGTGTGTGAGTGTGTGAGTGAGTGAGTGTGTGTGTGAGTGGGTGAGTGAGTGTGTGTGTGAGTGAGTGAGTGTGTGAGTGTGTGAGTGTGTGAGTGTGTGCGAGTGAGCGAGTGAGCGTGTGAGTGAGTGTGTGTGAGTGTGTGAGTGTGTGAGTGTGTGAGTGAGTGAGTGAATGAGTGAGCGAGTCTGAGAGAGTGAGTGAGTGAATGTGCGAGTGTGTGTGAGCGAGCGAGTGAGTGAGTGAGTGAGTGTGTGAGTGTGTGAGTGTGTGAGTGAGTGAGTGAGTGAGTGAGCGAGTCTGAGAGAGTGAGTGAGTGAATGTGCGAGTGTGTGTGAGCGAGCGAGTGAGCGAGCGAGTGAGCGAGTGAGTGAGTGAGCGAGTGAGCGTGTGAGCGTGTGAGTGTGTGAGTGTGTGAGTGGGTGAGTGTGTGAGTGTGTGTGTGTGTGAGTGGGTGAGTGTGTGAGTGAGTGAGTGAGTGTGTGTGTGTGAGTGTGTGAGTGAGTGAGTGTGTGTGTGTGTGTGTGTGTGTGTGAGTGAGTCTGTGAGTGAGTGAGTGTGTGTGAATGTGTGTGTGTGTGAGTGTGTGAGTGTGTGAGTGTGTGAGTGTGTGCGAGTGAGCGAGTGAGCGTGTGAGCGAGTGTGTGAGTGAGTGTGTGAGTGAGTGTGTGAGTGTGTGAGTGTGTGAGTGTGTGAGTGAGTGAGTGAGCGAGTCTGAGAGAGTGAGTGAGTGAATGTGCGAGTGTGTGTGAGCGAGCGAGCGAGCGAGCGAGTGAGTGAGTGAGTGAGTGTGTGAGTGTGTGAGTGTGTGAGTGGGTGAGTGGGTGAGTGAGTGTGTGTGTGAGTGGGTGAGTGTGTGTGAGTGAGTGAGTGTGTGTGTGTGAGTGGGTGAGTGTGTGAGTGAGTGTGTGTGTGTGAGTGGGTGAGTGTGTGAGTGAGTGAGTGTGTGTGTGTGTGTGTGAGTGAGTCTGTGAGTGAGTGAGTGTGTGTGAATGTGTGAGTGTGTGAGTGAGTGTGTGGGTGAGTGTGAGTGTGTGAGTGTGTGAGTGTGAGTGTGTGAGTGTGAGTGTGTGAGTGTGTGTGTGAGTGTGTGAGTGAGTGTGTGGGTGAGTGGGTGAGTGTGTGTGAGAGTGAGTGTGTGAGTGAGTGAGTGAGTGAGTGAGTGTGTGAGTGGGTGAGTGAGTGGGTGAGTGGGTGAGTGTGTGTGAGTGTGTGAGTGTGTGAGTGTGTGAGTGAGTGAGTGTGTGTGTGTGTGTGGGTGAGTGTGTGGGTGAGTGTGTGTGTGTGTGAGAGTGTGTGATTGAGTGTGTGTGAGAGAGAGAATATGTGTGTGTGTGTGTGTGTGTGTGTGCGTATGCTTGTGTGTTTGTGAGTGTGCATGAGTGTGTGTGAGAGAGAGAATATGTGTGTGTGTGTGTGTGTGTGTGCGTATGCTTGTGTGTTTGTGAGTGTGCATGAGTGTGTGTGTGTGTGTGTGTGAGATGGCTACCAGCATCTGTCTTTACAATTAAGCTGACCTTGAGTTGTGTTTTCAGAGCTCTGCTAGCTTTAATTATGGCCAGTCGTGTGTGTGTGCGCGAACAAACTGTCCATACGCTGCCCATGCATGTGTGAAAGAGCGTTGTGTGTTTGTGTGTGTGTGTGTGTGTGTGTGTGTTCTGTGACTTTAATGTAGAGGCAAATCTTGACTTTAAAGTGGCTAAAGACATTCATGAAACTGTCTAATCACACACACTCTTACTCAGATGCTGAACTACACGACACAGAGAACTAATGTCCTCTTTATAATGAGAGCATTATGTGATAATAAGCTTTGAAATTAAGTGACAATGACAGGAAATCAATACCTGCTAAATATATTCAGGAGCAGGTGCAGTTGTAAGCTAAATCTTTTACAGAACATACCTGAAAATACAAAATAGAGATACAATACCTTAAAATACATAATCAATCCATGTATAAGGTGGTTCTGATGAAACTCCAGTCCAGCATATTCAATCACAGATCAAATAGACAAGAATAAGCATGGCTGATGTTTGATAGACACTCATAACCTGCTCTGAATCTGGAACACACTCATTGACAGGTGTAATTCACACACTGTGAAAAATATTGGTTTAATGAAAAATTATTATCACAAAATAATATCTTTATTTAGTGGTTACTAGCATTTTTAAATAAGTGTCACTCTGGAACAATTGTTCCCACTTTTTATTATGTTCTGCAACAAAATGTTGCTTCTTTTCAGATCCTAGTCTCTGATTTTGCATAAAGAAAATGATCCCATTTTAGCATTAACTTCTTGAGCAGTTTGAGCTCCAGTAGCTCGTCTGTTTGATCGGACCACACGGGCCAGCCTTCACTCCTCACGTGCATCAATGAGCCATGACCCTGTCTCCGGTTCTCCACTGTTCCTTCCTTGGAGCACTTTTGATAGATCCTGACCACTGCAGACCGGGAACACCCCACAAGAGCTGCAGTTTTGGAGATGCTCTGACCCAGTCGTCTAGCCATCACAATTTGGCCCTTGTCAAACTCGCTCAAATTTTTACGATAATGAGCCTTGGCCGCCCATGACCCTTTCAGGTCAAAACTCAAATCAATACGATATATAACTTCAGTATTCATGATATTGTATCAATACACAGTGACACCAACTATTGATTATTGTAAAATCATTATTGACATCTCATAATACACAATGAACTCTTTAATAGATGACATAATGAATTGTTTCTTCTCTCACACGCAGTTACAAAACGCCAGTTTTGAGGTTATTTAACATGCAGTAATATTTAGAATATTGCCGATTTATGAAGCTAATAATAACTCCTGTAATTGGAGTTCCAATATATTCATTTGGTAACAGCAGAATAACGCAGTTCTTAATGATTAAACATAACTTTTGTCACATAAATCTGTGTTTTGGTGTGTTTGTCTGCAGGTGACGGATATGTCTGGATGGTATCTGACCGGAGCGGACGGGGAGGGGCTTGTGTGGGCGGTGCCGAGCAGAGAGACGGCCCATCTGCTCACCGTGAGCCAATCAGACGCTCAGACTCACCTGACAGCACCCTATTACTGGAGCGCCCCATCTGCTTACCTGCACAAGAAGGTGTGTGTGTGTGTGTGTGTGTGTATGTGTGTGTTTTGTTGTTCATGACCCGTTTAATCTTTGACGGTCTTAATGCAGTGAATGTTGGCTTGTACTTCTGTAACCGAAGCTGAATGTCTTTTCTCATGTTAAGCGTCAGTCACCGGCGAAACACACTCTGATGTCACCGTCTGAAATAAAATGGTGTTTCTCAGACAGATCAGTGCTGTATACTCATCTGATTTAATTTCTCACACTGCCGTTATGTGCATCTTTAAAGTCCCCGGTTGTCTCTCTCTCTCTGTCCCTGCAGACAGTAAAGTTAAATCAAGGGCAAATGAAAGGCTAAATGAGCCTGTAACATAACGATGATAAATTATGTCTGTATTATGGTTATGTGATGGGCATCATTACAGCACATTATACATCAGCATAGAGCGCCGGAACAGATTAATACTAACACACACACACACACACTCACACACTCACACACACACTCACTCACTCACTCACTCACTCACACACTCACTCTCACACACTCACACACACACACACACTCACACACACACACACACACATTCAGACACACTCTCTCACACACACACACACACATTCAGACACACTCTCTCACACACACACACACACACACACACAGACACACTCTCTCACACACACACTCAGACACACTACCCGTACCCCTAAACCTACCCATCGCACACACACACACACACACACACACACACACACTACCCCTACCCCTACCCCTAAACCTATCCATCACACACACACACACACTACCCCTACAACTACCCATCACACACACACACACACACACACACACACACACACACTACCCCTACCCCTAAAACCTACCCATCACACACACAAACACACACACACACACACTACCCCTACCCCTAAACCTACCCATCACACATACACACACACACACACACAAACTATCCCTACCCCTAAACCTACCCATCACACACACACACACACACACACACACACACAAACTACCCCTACCCCTAAACCTACCCATCATACACACACACACACACAAACTACCCCTACCCCTAAACCTACCCATCACACACACACACACACACACACACACTACCCCTACCCCTAAACCTACTCATCACACACACACACACACACGCTACCCCTACCCCTAAACCTACCCATCATACACACACACACACACTACCCCTACCCCTAAACCTACCCATCACACACACACACACACACTACCCCTACCACTAAACCTACCCATCACACACACACACTCACACACACTACCCCTACCCCTAAACCTACCCATCACACACACACACTCACACACACTACCCCTACCCCTAAACCTACCCATCACACACACACACACACACACACACACACACACTACCCCTAAACCTACCCAACACACACACACACACACACACACTACCCCTAAACCTACCCATCACACACACACACACACACTACCCCTAAACCTACCCATCACACACACACACACACACACACACACACACACTACCCCTACCCCTAAACCTACCAATCACACACACACACACACACACACACACACTACCCCTAAACCTACCCATCACACACACACACACACACACTACCCCTACCCCTAAACCTACCCATCACACACACACACACACACACACACTACCCCTACCCCTAAACCTACCAATCACACACACACACACACACACACACACACACTACCCCTAAACCTACCCATCACACACACACACACACACTACCCCTACCCCTAAACCTACCCATCACACACACACACACACACACTCTACCCCTAAACCTACCCATCATACACACACACACACACTACCCCTACCCCTAAACCTACCCATCACACACACACACACACACACACACTACCCCTAAACCTACCCATCACAGAAAACATTCAGCATTTTTAATTTTTTGTTTAGTACGTTTTTAAAGCTATTTGAAATATGCACACACATAAACCACGTTTAAGTTGCAATACCAGTGTAATACCCATGTCATTATACAAATTTCTGTCCTCATAAATCACAAAAACAAGCACACACTCACACACACACACACACACACACACTTGACAAGACAGTGATCAAGATGAATATGCATATGATTTCCTGAATATTCAGAAGTGTGGTGTGTTAAACTGGGGCAGCGGTGGTGCGGATGTTCTTTGACCTCTGAACTCTCTCCACTGCTAATGATGCCATTACTCTGAGTTTAAAGCCTCTGTCGGCGTTCATACAAAAGGCTTTTCATATCCAGGCATATTAGGCTGTACATTTCATTGACTTTTAAAGTTAAACATCCATCAGGTTGTGCGTCGGTTACATACATTAAAAAGGGTGAATCTCTTGATGCATACGCAGGTCATATTTCACCCAGAAAACAATAATAATTCTCTTAAAGCTTATTTTTTAGGATCATTAAGATCATTTGCATTATGACATTAGTTTCATTAATACATTGTCCAACAAATTCACAAAAAAACATCTTCTATAATCGTCCTAAAAAATGGATCTAGCAACTCATAATGTAATAACTGCACATAATGTAAAAAGTATTACATTATTATTATAATAAAATGTTCATAATGTAATCATTTTCTCAAAATGTAATAAAATCTTGAGCTCATAATGTAATAGCAATGTCACCAAAACACGTCATATTTTCATTATTGTAAAAAATATTAGTATACCCTTATAATACATACCTGCGAAATGCAACATTTAAATATTCATACAATTATTATTATCATTATTATTATATATTTATTAAAAATAAAACATTGGTATTCCTTTAGAGTACATTTTTAAAATACAATTGCTTTGTTTATTATTATTACTATTATTAATAACAATATTAATATCAATAGCCTGAATATTTAAATCTGTTGCATTTTTGCAGGTAGTTTAAGACTGGATTTTGACTTTTTAAAATAAGGGAATAATAATATTTCTTATGTAATATGACATGTTTTTGGTGAGTTTATAAATTTCTCGTTATGTAATTATTATTTTTTTTTACGTTATGAGCTCAAGATTTTATTACATTTTGAGAAAATCATTACATTATGAATATTTTATTACAATTATCACGTAATACTTGAGTTGCTACAAATGGACATATTCTTTATGCAAAATATATATATTCTTATTTTGTTTTCCTTTGCTTTTGTGGTGTAATATGACCTAGGCATATTTGTACCCAGTTATATTTGCAGTAATTTAATTTAATGTGATGTTTTCCCTTATAAAGACTGTATTTAGATTGACATGCGCGCCATGCTTAAACACATTTGCAGATATTTCAGTGGTTATGTCTTAAATGCTGGATCCTTCAAGTTCTCTTTACATTGAGTAACTGCACATTTGCCAAGGTGTCTGGTAATACAGTTTATCTCTATGGCAACAGCTTTCTTTTGGTAAGATAATGTTAAATTAGAGAGCAGCTCATACTCAGAGTTTCAGACGTTTCTCCACCGAGAGTATAAATTGCTGTGGAGAAAGTACACATTACCTGGAAATTGTGGGTCTTTACAACGTTCGCGCACAAATTTCTCACATAGATTGGTGTTTCACATGGTGTGATGGAGATTATGTGCAGTTGTGAAAAAACACACTGTACAGTGCTTTTCCTGGACATTGATTTATGTGTGTCGTTAGCTCAAACTTTGCTGTAACTTTCAGTTTATTGAAAAATCTTTTTGCAAATAATATTCCCAAAATCAGATTTTTGGCTTGGTTTCAGAAAATGACATGCACCAAAAGCTATTTTGCGATTAAATGAGAACACACAACGGGTTTGTTATAAAAGTTTTAGTATCTTGGCATAGCCTGCAAAGCTCTCTCATAAAACATATAAAAAGATCTGGTCCTGGACTGATTTTGTACCAAATATCAACACAGTTGTGAATGAGCAATATAACACCGTAGTCATGTGATATTGCTCTTTATACAACAGTTACTAGATCCGAAACTGTGAAAGAGTTTCCATGTGAATCTAGTAGATATAATGCTCTCAGCCAATCAGATTCAAGAACCAGAACTAACTGTTGTATAAAGGTAATCAATGCTGACATTCAGACCAGATTGTGAGTAAACAACAGTTCATTAAGTTAATATTGAGTAACTTGCATTTCAGTGGCAGTTACTTGCCTTTTTTTTTGCTCCACCAATGATTAAGTTTAAACAGAGACACAGCCGATCCAACACTCAATAGCTGTTTTATGATTCTGTGTTTTTAAACCTCATCCGTCAGTCGGGTCATTTTGACCTGAAATGAATTTTGGGAAAAAAATAAAAATAATTGAGTGCGCATCAGGGTGGTCCAAGACCTTTTGTCGCACTTGAACCACGAATACACACACAAAAGATTGACTGGATCCGAGGAGTTTACGTGGTTGAAATTTAAAAAAAAGTATCAAATCAGTCCCTCGTGGGTCAATTCGACCCCCTTAGGAATGAATGGAATGCGAGGAATGCTTCAGGATACATAGAAAATCCAAAAAATTATTTTATAATGTGTATCTGAATGCATACTGAACTTAACTGACTTTAGGACCCAGCGGAACAGCTCATCCGCTCCATATAGAGATATAAGGCCATCAAGAGTCATAAAATATCATCTTATATTATTATTTTTTTCAACAAGAGGTCGGCAGAGACACTCAATGTGAGTAAAAGGGTTATGCATGAAATTAAGCTGAAACAACACGAAGAATGTGCTTAAATTCTATTATTTGTTGATTAAATGTAGTAATTTAAAGGCAAATAAAATAAAATTTAAAAACAAATCTCCAAAAAAATTGCTTAAAAAAATTGAAAAAATATTATAAAAATTAAATGATATAAGTTTTCTGGACACCCCCAAAAAAGTATAAATTTAGGGCTTCCACGCGAGACTGATTTGTTACAAAGTGCAAGGAATGAAACAAAGTGGTTGAGTGAATAATTCAATAATTGAGCCTCTTTCTTTCCTGAAACGAAACAAAACATTTGAATGAGTGATTTACTGACTCAGCGCTCTTGGAACAATGCTTGACTAATCAAATTTAAAGACTGGAACTGTTGTTGATGGTAATGTTTATAATATATTCAAATCTTCATGTTTTGTAATTTGATCATTCTAGTAATTCTTTGGCAGATTAGAGTTGAGTGATAATACAGTTTCCATTTTGCAATGATATAAACATCCAGCAGATTCAGATTAATTTCTGTATGTATGCAGATATATTTTGACACACTTACATGCAAAATTAATGGTAAAAATGACATTTATTACTAACCAGTTGGACTTTATTTCTGTCAGACGTCTACAGAAGCTCTTATCGAGATTTAACAGAAGTTTAGATGTTGATGTTTAAAGGAACACGCCGACTTTTTGGGACTTTAGCTTATTCGCTGTATCCCCCAGAGTTAGATAAGTCCAGACATACCATTTTTATCTCCGTGCGTGCCATAACTCTGTCTGACGCACCCACCGCTAGCCTAGCTTAGCACAAAGACTGGAGGTAAACGGCTCCAGCTAGCCTACTGCTCCATAAGTTACAAAATAACGCCAACATTTTCCTATTTACATGTTGTGATGTGTATAGTTACATCGTGTACTAAGACCGACGGAAAATTAAAAGTTGCAATTTTCTAGACCGATATGGCTAGGGACTATACTCTCATTCCTGCGTAATAATCAAGGAGCTTTGCTGCCGTACCATTGGTGCAGCGGCGCAATGATATTACACAGCGCCTGGAAACAGGCTAACTTCCGTCAACATAACCAACGTGACAACCTGCTTGCACAGAGAGCGTGCTGGGGACTATTTTCAGGCACTGCTTAATATCATTGCACCGCTGCACCCATGGTACGGCAGCAAAGTTCATGGATTATCTTAGGTCTTAGTACACGATGTAACTATACACGTCACAACATGTTAATAGGAAAATGTTGGCGTTATTTTGTCACTTATGGAGCAGTAGGCTAGCTGGAGCCGTTTACCTCCAGTCTTTGTGCTAAGCTAGGCTAGCGGTGGGTGCGTCAGACAGAGTTATGGCACGCACGGAGATAAAAATGGTATGTATGGACTTACCTAACTCTGGGGGATACGGTGAATAAGTCCCAAAAAGTCGGCAAGGTCCCTTTAATTGAAAATGTTTGGTTTGATCACCATTATGGTGATCAGTGTTTGCTTTAGTTGAGCTCTTGGCCCTTGACTTTTTTAACATCAGTTTTCTTTTCTAGTTTTTCCAAAGCACATTTGTTATGGCAAAAGAAATAAATTATGATGATCAATGAATGCTGATAGTTATGTATTGATGATGATGTAACCATCATAACCTTATCAAAAGGGTTACATTATTAACAGACTTAAAATGAACGTTTCCACTACTGTAAAACTACAGCAACAGTTCCAACAGCAATCAGTTATAATGAAGGATTTTTTTTAAACATCATGTACCAACAAAAAAAATCTACAGCATCATTTAGACACACAGATATTAAAAATCAGCACATGAATCTCAACAATGGGGGCAATAAAAAAGACCATTCAGCTGCATAATGTATGCATGCTGGGAGTTTTGTACTATGCTGGCAACTAGCATGTATTGCGACATTAAACTTTTTATTGTCACCATTGTTGAGATTCATATGCTTATTGTTGATGTATGTGTGTGTTAACTGCAAGTCATGCAGGAAATATTTTATGCACTATATGATTTCAATATCCTTCAATATAACTGGTTACTGAACTATTGCTGGATCTCATGCTGCGGAATCACAGAGCTACTATAGTCAATAAATACAAAATTAAAATACACATTAAATTAAATATTAGACACAGGAAGAGGTCAGTGAATCAGTCCATGATAGTTATGACATCACCACAACATTGCCGAAAACACTTAATCAACCTCCTCTTGGGTTTTTCCTGCCAAACCAAATGCACTTTATAAACACACTGTCACAGCAGCCAGAGAAAAACTAATGTTAAAGAGTCAAGAGCCCAACTAAAGCAAACACTGATCTCCATAATGGTGACTACAAACACGATTATTTTATAATATAATAAAACATCAACGTCATCTTTTTTACTATGAATAAAGTCATAAAATGCATCACTAATTTATTCACTCTGCAGGAACTACTAGTGATCTGGACCATTATTTTAAAGTGAAAAACATCTTTGTTGAAATAAAATAATAGTCCAGATCACTAGTAGTTCCTGCAATGACTAGCTTTGAGAAATTAGTGATGCATTTTATGACTTTATTCATAGTTAAAAATATGACTGATTACGTCTCAGACACACAATAATGTTCTTTATAATTTGTCAGTTAGTTATTGTTAATGAGGCTAATCTCATTCAGTAATTATTGATTACATAACAAGGAACTATCTCCTAAATTATTTACTGATTAGTTAAGCTTGTTTCTATATTAGTTAGTAGTAGCTGAAGTGTTAATGTAGAACTACTCATTAGGGCTGCATTACTTCCTGCATAGTTACTTATTAATGACAGACCATTATTCTGAAGTGTTATCTAGTAAACTAATGTAGGAAATATTGAATGAGGGTATAGGGTGTGAGTTGGAACACAGCCTCCGGCTACTTTCTCGAAAATGATACATGTTACCCAGGATGCGTTGTTTTCTATGGTATATTACTGTTTTAATGGAAAATGGTATGTTACTGTCAGAATTTGGCTGTTTTTTTATAGCAAGGTTTTCCAGTGTAGAGAGCTGTGTGATAATATAGTTACATTTTGTGAATATAAACAACCAAGCAGTTGAGATTTGCTATATACAGTATATATTGCTTTATATCGCAATGTCTAACATCTTTGACGTCACTTCACAGCTTCCACAGCTGAACATTATTTAATATTTTTAACCATTTAAAAACAGGTTGTGTAATATTGTGAATATTGTGGCTCTGATTGTGTATGGCATCAGCTAGACAGCATCAGTTCTAGAAGTGGATCACAACAGCATCATTACAGACACAAGCGCCTTACAAACATGTTTGAAATCTTCTCTTCACTGGTTTTATGGGGCTCCCTGAGTTTTTACAGGAAGGCATTTCCATCTGTCTTTAGTCCCAACATATTTGCCTACAGTTTTACTGGTCATTGGCGTTCACACATGGTATGAGTTACCGTGTGTGTGTGTGTTTATGTGCTGGCTCGTTTTTCCTGCACTCTCTGATTGTATCTCAGTGCTCTCCAGATGTGTGTAGATGTCACAAGCACAACACAAACAAACCAAACTCTGTTTGTGGAGCTTTGCCTGTTTGTGTCTCTGTAGGTGGGCTGTCCATATCGGCCCATACTTGATATTAAAATAAACAGGCTGAGACGCAGGGGTCAGCGGGGCGTCGTGGGGGTTGATTTCATGGAGAGAGGGCTCACAGTGGAGGTTGGAGGGCAGAATGCGCTAGAGTTGCTTGTCTTTAGTTTTGAGGTTTCTCATTTCCTGTAAGATGTGCTGGGGGTGATGCTCTAATTCTTACTCTCTCTTTTCATTTTTTCCCATTGAGTCTACATCTGCATTCATGCTCAGTCATAGTATTTGGTTTTTGATTTCTTTGCAGAACATGAACTCACTAATAATAAAGAAAGCTATTAGTAGCATGGTGTTCTTTGAAGTACCACTGAATGTAAATACCTTGCACAGCATTTTCATCTGATCCCATCACTTTTACCATGGTACTACCGTGCCACCGAAGCCAAAGCGCTTTGATCGCCCCCAGGTGGCTGGATGCAGTATAGGTCATAAACCCCGCCGTCTCCATGTAATTTAATGGGAAACAATCGAATTACACTGCAGCCCCATACGCAACAAACTGAGATGCACTCTGTATTCTGACACCTTTCTATCAGAACCAGCATTAACTTCTGGAGCAATTTGACTCGTCTGTTTGATCGGACCACACGGGCCAGCCTTCGCTCCCCACGTGCATCAAAATACCGAAAATTCGTAATGGTCCTTAAATAGGCTTAATTTTGTCTAAGTGAAACATCATTGCATATTGTTCCTATTGATTTTGCCGTGAAATATGCCATTTCTTGGGCGATTTGCCCAATGCCATTTCTGGCTGGCCGGACAGCCGCAGTGCTGAAAAATCAATAGTTTTTTCACGTGTTGGTCTGGAGACAAACGTCTCCCCTCCTTCCTTTAGACATGAGCAGTCAGAACATATAAAAGCCTAACAAGCAAGACATTTTGATATTTGCTTTGAGTAGCACTCGATGTGAATGCCGTATGAGTCTGGGGTGTGTTGGAGAGATGAGCTCTGACCTCTACTCACAGGGCACCGCAGTAAACCCAGCCAAATCTGGGGAGATTTATTTGCCGTTGAATTGTAGGAGAGTGTAGGAGTATGTATGTGTGTGTGTGGGTGTGTGTGTGTGAGTTAAAAGCCAGGATTGGATACAAAAACACATGGTGGAGTGTTATTCTCCCCGGTTCATCCCTCAGTGTGCTGGACTGATTTAACTGTACTGATTTGCCCTGCAGCACAACGTTACCCAATAACAACGAAAGACCTGGAGAGGAGAATGTGCTCTGCTTTGTTCAGTGAGGGAAGAGATGTGTGTGTGTGTGTGTGTGGCTTCATCAATAATCACTGAGTGTTGAACTTGTTTTCAACCTTTTCTTAAAAACAGACACGTTTGCTGACTCTTGCTCCTGTTTGCGTCTGCAGATCTTGGCGTATGGAGGCAGGCTGGTGTATACGGTCTCTTATGACACAGAAAGCAAAGACGACCCGGTTCACATCATCAGCGCTCCTGATGTCATCATAGAGGTACGTTTGTTCAATCGCAAACACATTCACACTGGGTTTGATAGGATCGAGTGAAATAAATGGGTTCTCTCCGCTGTTGTGATTCATTGTGAAATATGCAGGCAGACTTTCCCGACCTGTAGGCCTCAAAACTAAACAGAAATTTTCTCTCCAACAATTTCATTGAAAACTTGAAACTGACAACGTGTCCTGGCCTCCTCTAAACGGACAAATTTGACTGTCAAAAAATCAAAAAGTAAAGATGCAAAAGCCGCTAAACGCCACCTCCGTCAAAAATGAGATAATCATATAGAGCGAATGCTCTCCGCACATAGTATTAGTACATAATATAGTTTCAAATCCGCTAAATCCCAGCCAAGGCCGTAACCATGTCTTGAACATTGGGTGGAACCTGGGTTTTTTTGGTGTTATCATTTTATTTAAAGAAACTAAATAATGAAAAGATCAAAAGGGATTTAATGGAATAAAGAAGAAATAAGAACAGTGAAAGAAGTTCTATGTCTAATTATAACCTATTATTAATTTATATGAAGTAATCCATTTAAACTCTTTGCAAATATTATTTTAATTAAAAAAAATATGTACGCATTCACTCTTGTTTGTATGTCTAATAGGTCAAAAACATTTCTTGTTTCGTCACATTTCGTTATGAATAACATCATTTAAATTATAATATATTTTCAATTCAAAATAGAGAAATTACATTTAAAAAGTTGAGTAGTTTGCATGATTGCATCACTGTATGTTACCGTGGGCCGTTAAACGTATCCATCGGAAAACACTTGTCGAATATTAAATGTTTAGCTACTTATATCTTACCACGCACGCACTCTTTCAATGGAAAAACTGAAAGTGTGGCGTTGGAATTCACTCATCTTCAGTGAACATTAAGCCCCGCCTTCTTTGATCATTTTGACATTGATGAGCACTGTTAGACTGTTGAAGCAGACCAACCTAAAAATGTCTGCCATCCTAACAACAAACAGAGCGGTAATGGAGAGCATTAAAAAATATAATTAAAAATACAATTTGGCCATTTCCAATTATTCGGGGGGACTTGCCTGTGGTGGTTATGGCCCTGATCCCAGCTTCAGCCCATTCATAAATACCAGTTCATTGACAGAAACCTTTGTCAGCAAAGTCCTCTAAGTCCACAGAAACCAATTAGAAGATGCGAATCGAATCATATGATTTCAAGATGAATGATGGTGTGCATATGAGCTGGCTTTCAATTGCCGCGCTGCACATTTTTATCATGTTTTGTCCATCGTTACTGTGGCAATGACAGGATTTTGCGAGTAGCAAGTATACACAACAGTGTTCCTTGTGCTTCTGTAAAACTCTGACAGAAACGGACGCGTCACATGCATCACAGCTCCTCTACTGTGTGGATCAGTTTCTTCATTGTTACATTTTGAATTCGGGATTTCATCATTTAATCTTTAGTGATTTTGCAATGGTTTACTATGTCTTGTTGTCCAAAGAGGTGGAGGTTTTTGCAACAAAAAAAAGCACACATGGGCTTTGTGACAGTTAGATTTGTTAAATACCAATGAATTGACTAAAGTGACATTTTTTTAAAAAAAGGCATTGCAACAACCAACTAATAACCTTCTCATTGCCATTAAAAGCGAAATTATTTGAACTTAAACATAGGAGCCTGATAAAAAAATACTGTCAGACGGACTTTTTGCATCTGAACTCTTCAGATGTTTCCTGATTTTGCTCATTGAAGTGAATATTAATAGGCAACTTTAGAACTGTCCTGAGGGTCCATATAAAATTTCTAGGACAGAATGGTAAATTAAAGTTGAAAGGCTCGGCTGTCCTTTTATTCCTTGGATCGAGCTTAAGTTAACGTATACCTGCGGGCGCTTGCCAGGTTACAGCTATATTTTTAATTAAATTTTTTTGTTAGGAAACATTTTAAACAGCTGTTTGCATAAACGTTCAGTCCTTGTGCTGTAACTGTCACATGTTAGCTTGTAGCGAATGAAAGAACTAGAAAACAAAGAGAACAAGATAATGAAGAGAGTGTGGGTTGGGAGAGGAGGGATATATTAGGGTATCTGATAGGGCATCATGTACTGAGATCATTCTGAGCCCAATCTCTGATTATATGGGCGATGTGTTAACTTTGTATTACAGCAGCCCTGTGATGTTGTAGATTCTGCACAAAAAACTACTTTTGAACTCCTTTTTTTTAGTCACACATATCAAGAATCAGTGTATGTATCTCAACAGTGGTGACAAACAGCGTATTCAGATCAACTCTGAACATCACAAAACAAGCTATTAAAAAGTCACATAAAGCAGCAAAAGTCAGCATGATCTCAGTTCACTACATGATGATTATATCACCATCAAAACATTATTTGCCATAACAAATGTGTTTTATAAACACACAAAGCAGCCAAAAAAAATGTTTATAAAGTCAAGGGTCAAGAGCCCAACTAAAGCAAACACTGATCACCATAATGGTGACTCTGTCCTTCAGTGATTCTGCTTGTTAACAGCAGGTGTTCATCACTAATGCTCAATCATCGCTCAATTAATCACATAATTATCTCATTAACTTTAACACTGCTTCAGTGTTACTTTTAACACTCTTGGGCCTAGTCCACGCGTACACTGTATTTTTATAAACAGAGTTTTTCCTTGAAAATGCAAAAACATGCTATGAAGTGCTGTCAAGAGCATACCAAACCAACAGGTGGCAATATAACCCTAACCGTAAAGCCATGTTGGCCAATCAGAAGCCTGGAAAAAAGGTTGTTGCCAGTTCCGGTTCTGACGTAACAAGCCAAAATCTCCGGTTTCACTGTCCACACGACAACACTGCAACCGGAGTTTCTAAAAATCTTCACCCTGGCAGGAGTTTGGTTTCAGTGAACGGATTCTGCGTTTGTGTGTGTGTACGAACGGCCTAACCGCATAGAAAAAGCTGCGGTTTTAAAAAATACCCGTGTTCGTGTGGACAGGGTTTTAAGTATGGACTCAAATAAACTCTGAGGAGTGTTAGTTTAACACTGGGTTTTTTGCTGTGAGGGCTTAGGATACTCCATTTAAACACATCACAAGGGTTCTGCCAGTAGTGGGCACTTGTGCAACGTAAGCAATGACGTACATCCGAGTGGGAGTGCGGTGCATTGTGGGATTGAATGAGTGCACTTAATAACGTCCACTATGGGACACCACTACAAATGGCTGTCCCCTCAAAAAGTGCCTTATTTAATTTGCCTTAGGGGTGATTTCGGATTCAGCCTAGCATTGGACACCCCTCTTCTTAGTGCTTTATACCTGGAGTCCTAATCTCTTTACCTGAGGAGATTGACCCCTACTGACTACGAAGAGAATTACAAGGACATAACAGAGAATCTACCCTGATCAGTTACAAAAACTGAATTAGAAAAAAACCTAGAATTAATGGTGGCATTGGGCCATATTTTAACGATTTAAGTGCATGGCGCAGATGCACAGACGTGTCTGAATCCACTTTTGCTAGTTTAACGATGGGAAAAACGGTTTGCGCGCCCGGCACATGGTCTAAAAGGGTTGTCCCTCGTCTCTTAATGAGTCATGGGTGTGTTTTGGGCGTAACGTGCAACAAACCAATCAGAGTCTCATCTCCCTTTCCCTTTAAAAGCCAGTAGCGCTCGCACCATGGGCGGATTCACTATTTACATGAGGAAAGACTGAACGCTTCTCCAGAGAGGAATCCTTTTATTTTTAATATTTGGCGTGTGTGTGTGTGCTGCTGCGCGTCCCTGTGTGTGTAATAATCAGAGTGTATGTGTGTGTGTGTTGTGCACCTCCTATAGGCTCATATTACTAACACACCCTTTAAATAACACAAAAAATACTGCACTATTGACTTTAGAGCAGGTTTGTGTTGGTCAATGGCGCAGTCGTTTTCAGTTCCTCACAATAGCAACGCTCCAACAATGCTCCTGAACTCCTGGTGTTCAGACCAGACGCCCATGGGTGAACAGATGCGCCAGTGCATTTGATATTTAAACAACGTGGAGCTGGACGTGAACATGAGAACTGCGTCCGGCTGAAACTAGCAGAACACACTTGCGCGTCACATTGCACAGAGTGTATGATAGGGCCCATTGAAAACAAACAGAACAGGACATGAACGTGACAGTAACCTTGAGTAGAAATGCCCAGAGGAGTCAACCAAAACCACACATAGTACATGCTGTTACGTCATTTCTGAAAAAAATATGCCTTGTAATATGCCAACAGCATATCAGATAAATGTACTTTTGTGAAGAATGTGTTCTAACATAAAAGAAGGCATTACAATATTTAATTTAGACTTTGGATGCTTTGAAATGCAGCATGTGAGAGAGTCAGAGTCACAGGGTTTGCACTGTAACAGTGTGTTAGCATCTAAATGACCTCACCTTTACCCAGAGATCCCATTACCTGAGCTCGACCCAACAATCATGCCATTCACTAACACCTCGGCTCATCTATTCAGTCATGTGGGCGTCCAGAGCACAGCGCGGCCGTCTTTGTTTTGTCTACAATTGGTCAGAATTATAGTGTAGATGTGTAACTGGACTGGAGCTGTTTATGCCTGTGAGTGTGTTTGTATACGTGCATTTATGCGCAGCTGTGTTTATGTTTGTGCGAGCCTTTTCAGAACGCTTACGTCTGCATGTGTGTGTAAATGCATGCTTGAGTATGCGTTCACATACCTGTTTGTGTGCAAGCTAGAATTTGTTTAATTTGTGTCGGCTTAGCTCAGCCGACGCAAGTCATACTCTTTATTTAGTCTCCACAGAAAAGCACTCTCATAATATTTGGTTTATTCATGCAGTGTTAAAGATTTTCGGCAGAATGCTTTCTTAGTCTCGACAACATGCAAATCAGTGCGACTGTCCTGCAGAGTAAAGCTTCACACTCAAACACACCTGCCTGTGATGCTCGTCGTTTACTTTCATGAGGGTTGGAGCTCAGTTGCATTGCTCGAAATAATTCTAAGGAATGTTTACTTTTAAAGGGTTCATAACACACACAGTTTCTGCCAGTCTCATGTTAATCTTGAGTATCTATAGAGTAGTGTTGATCCTTCGTATCTCTTTAGTTTTATCATATTTATAAAAGACAGATGCACTGTACCGATTCTTTCAGAAAACAGCCGAGTCCGTGGAGGCGTGCAGTGGGCGGAGCTGAATATTCACGAGCGCACACA